>JBCAUI010158867.1:0-17731 GCA_038406195.1 Haplosyllis anthogorgicola
CTGGTCATTTTGATGGGTCACACTTGTATTTTGGTGTAGATTTTGAAAATAATTCTTTTTAGAAAGTAATGGAATTGCTTGTAGCTTTGTAGCAACAAAATGGCAGCCAGGGAGTTAGTTAGGGAAAATCATTCGATAGACGGGCAATTTAGTAATTGCTATCTAGTTTAAAATTTACCAATAACTGTACTAAAACAATGTTCGTCTTATTGTTACTTGTATACACAATAATTTCGAAAGTATCTGTTTTGTTTTTGATGGTCATTGCTTTTTACCTCCAGTGCATGAAAACTGCCAATGCTGGTGATATTTCCCAAGCCAGATTTACAATTTCTCTCCACTGCTTCTCAGACACTGCTTGACTCCGCCAAGTTGCAATCGTTTCTCCGTTGGGAATGCTGAGCTCGGATTGATTAAGAGAATTGTACCAAGTTTCCATACGTTCTACCTCATTGGCCACCAACCACAGAATGAGATTGCGTTTGCGCACATAATCTCGGATGAAATGAACGGTCGACTGTTTATGTCTTCTTGTACCTGCATGCATTACAAAATGTGGAAATATGAATATAATACGGACCTCTACTGTCAAAATTAATTTTAACACAATTAGTACTAACAATGTATTTAGAAACATAAACATGGAAACAATAATTGAACAAGGAAACAATATTGTTGATTCAACCAATCACCGTATTTATTCCGACTGTTCAAGTATGATCCTAAAAATAAAAAGTCATGTTAAACTGTCTTCCCCTATTTGAAAACTGCCACCAAATTATTTGATGGCTATGTAGGCCCTATGTCAGAAAGTTATTTGAAAGCAAAACGAACAGGAATGCTCAGGAAGTAGGTATTACAGCTACAATCCTCTTCAGTGACGATATATGTTGAGCAAGTAACACCACACGTGCCTTTATAGATATGAATGACCAAAAATAATTTCCAAAACTCGAACCCCAAATCATATCAAAACGTAAAGTAGCTAAACGGTTAAATAAACGTAACCTGATTCTTATTTCCCATAATTTTACCTGGTCTGGGAGAAGGAGGCACAGTCAAAAATGTGCCTAACTGTTCCCCTTTGTTTGAGGTCTTTCTATCTTTCCCTCTGAGGTAATCTAGTGAGTAATTGCAATCGTAATTTTAAAGATGTGTGCTATTTTTCGGTGATAGGCACTGTACATAACATTGAAATTACACAGAAATTAATCTATATTGAAGTTTGTTTAGTTATTTCTTCTTTTTTTTTTACGTAAATTCTAATCACTTTGTCACAGATTTAGCTGAAAGTTCTTTTAATAAAATTAAACATTGAAGAAAAGTCCAGCCTACGAACGTGTAACTTAAACTCCGAAACCAACAAAGTCACCAATTATCAACACAGAAAATCAAAATCCGTGGCAGGTTTTACAACCTAACCTGGTCTTGGGGAATATACGCTATGTCTATGTTTAAAAATATCCACCCTGATTGACGATCTACTTTCACTAGCATGTGCTCCTCCATGTCCTGTCACTCTGTGAACATTGTCTATTGCATCTAAAGGTGGATGATATTACTTTGCGCAAATGTCAGTTGTAAACAGAAAATTAAGCAACAATGATAACAGTAAGGATAGTAGGCACAATGTTTCCTTGTTGCAAATTTCGGTGCTCTGTCAAGTTCACATGTGTGCACCCTGATATCCCACACTTCACCTCAGCTGGAGAAAACAACTGATTTTAGATGTATAGCTACTAAAAGTAATCAAACAAACAGAAAGACTTGACCCTTCCCTCCTCCTGAATACAAAAATAATCATCAATATCTAAGGATGAGAGAAAATAATCATTTCCCAAACGAGAAGCTAATTGATGTTACCTAACTTAGGCGATTGTGCTACACGTAGCTGTAGCTTTGGTGATTGACTTTTCAGTTCTGGAGGAACACAACTTTCCATTATTAGTGGAATAGTATCAACCTTTGATGTTGATCCTGGTAGCTTTCCTTTGTCAAAAATTGTGGCAAAGTAACAGCATAATCGAAACTTAACAAAAACCCATGTCGCAAGAACTAGTCCTTCTACTGTGATATGGCAATTTGAATAGGTACATGCACTTTAAAGTAGATAGCAATTTCACATTGTTACTAATTAGTTATGCAGAAAATTTATACAGCACATGCATGTTAAAACTAATCTAAATCTTCACCTTGAGATCCGGCTGTACCAGATGACCTCTTTGATGTTGTCGACCTGTTTGATAAAGTATTCATCCATCCAGCACTAGGTTGGGATCTGGTGCTACCTGCGGTCGTTGAATACTGTGAGGTGTATTCATATGCTCCACCAGCACTACTCGAACTGCGAAAATCTCCCTGTAGTGTGTATGTACTGGGACTCAGATCAGCACCGCTTCCACTGCCATCTGAACCACAAAGAAACATTATGAATTTTAAAACAGTATAGGAACTGTCCTTTTTTTAATTATTTTTAAGACTATTTTATTCCTTTTTTTAAATTTATTTTACTATGGTTACTCACCTGGTATAACTACGTCACTAGTTTTCATGTATTTCTTGTCTGAGTGCATAACATGCCAGAATTTTACCAGAGATAAGATATCATCTCTCAACTCCAAACCTCGTTGAGTCGGGTAGGTTGGCATCACACTGAAATTTTGGTGTGTTTGTTGTTAAACCAAGATTTAATTTGAGAGTTTTATAAGAAATCTGAATTAACTGACATGCAAAGGAGAAGAGTTGTATAGCATGATGCTTTTACCTGAAATAATCCAGTGATGCAGCATATATTCTCTCTCGTAGCACACTTTTAGCCATTGTGTTTGGTAAAATATCACTTTGCAGTAGCATCAGACCCATCGTTAACAACCTGCAAAGGTACATTAAATTCTTTATTCATCGCAAACTATCCCAAAACATGATGTAAAATATGCACTAAGCTACGGACATCCTCTTACCTACATCTGCATCCGAATGTGGCACCATGTCGTGTCATGGTGCCTTTCTCTTTACCAACATGAATTCCAAGTGACTTTTGCAACATACTGGCAAATACTTCTGCCTGATCTTGTCGACAGAACTTTGCCATTTCCACCCTCTCAGCTAGAAACTGAAACGAATTATAAGTAATGTTCAGTATTTCACACATCACATCAAACATTTGTATTGAATTCTACTGTAGAAATTTAAAATATGGTTTGAAACTTAACCATAAGTTTCTTGGTAGGAGAACTTAGTTTTCAAACCTTTGTCCAGAAACTGTGAGGTGCAACGAAAGGAGGGTTGGGTTTAAGAGTGACACCCTCGGGAACGGCTAAGGGATCATCTGGTGTAGCATGTTCTTCAAACATCCCCAGCTTCATATCCACAGTCACTTGCCAAGCTCCAGCTAACTCCTCGAAAAGCTGCAATGATTTTTTACACGTATAGGAAAGTTATTTCATTAAATAATTCTGGAAACGTTATTTGCCTCAACTATGTTTGGATCCATGAAAATATCACACTGGCCTAAAAGGTAATTTTTTCATATAATGTTTAAAACTCTGAAAATTGTCCGTCAAAGCTGTAACTTGCGACTTACTTGTAAACTCCACTCGTATCTGGCTGCTAATAACCATTCCCAGCAAGCGACTGCAGCTTCCATCGTCGACTCAGTGAAGTGTTTGATCGGAGCCCAGCATATAGCGTGCAGTAGTTCTCGGTAAAAAGCTGAATACATATTATCATATATTAGTTTCATAGTATGTTCTGGGCATTCAAATGAGTGAATTCTTTCTCTCCAATATGAGTTAAAATCTTTGTTGAATGTTAACCATTTTGCAGAAAAGAAATCTCGGTAATGTCACTTGGTTCTACTCATGGTCACACTCAGGTGGTGAAGTATGGCAAATCACTTACTATTTGCCGTTATTAGAAGTGCTGTTGCTCTGAATATCACACACTTGGCTTCCTCTTCCTTGACATCATTACATGCCTGGTCCAACTGATTTACTAGTAGCATCACTAAGTGTGACTCATCTTCTGGAAAAGCCGCTTTCATCCCTGCTATCTGTTTAAAACATTAAGTGGAGAATGCATTACGTCTTTGGTGTGTTCCACAGGTACATGTATACATCACATATTTCTTGCACATCAAGCAGGACTTCACGACACACACACACACAATGAACATATTCCAAACTGGATATTTTGGTACCAGTGCTGTACCCGTCAAGTTACAGAAAAATTATGAGCTGCATAATATGATTTAACACGCCAAAAGCGTATGCAATTTATGCTCTTATCTATGTGTAAATAAATTTTTATTTCACCTCTCCGAGAAATCTGCTTCTCAGCGTTAAATTCGCCATGAAATTAGAAGAATCACTGGTGACACATGTTGGTCTCCTTTCAAGACTTGCACTCTACAAAATATCATTTACACAAATAATATTAATATACCGGTCTTTTATGTCACATTATTTTTCGCGGCACATATATCTGTATTGAAATTAACTTGGGATACTTGAGTATAAATAATAAAACGAGTAATGTAACTAAACGTTGCAAGTATCCAAAGGAACGGTTTTCACTACCAACTTTTCCATTTCAAACAACCACAATTGATTAGTATATTGTTAATCATTAGCGCAACATCAACCGGCACTTCAAACATTTCAAACAAGCAATCTTGCCATCTAAAGTTACAATGTCACTGCAGAAACAAGTTAGACATGCATTTACATTCGACCTTACAGTAAATATCTGCATTAATGTATTTGAGTTTGTGCTAGTATTTATGTGCTAAGTAATCCGAGGCCAACACACGGGTGATCACTGATGCGTCTTTGAATTATAACAATTTAACAGGTTATTCTTTCTCACAAACAAATAATTTGCCAAAAGTCCCCTTATTAATCTTTACTATTTCCTTTCAACTGATGATAATGAAAATTTCTCCCAGAATGTATGTGAACAGACAAAGATTTGAAGCAACGAAGACTGAACATTTTACTTGTTATGTTCCTGGATAGCAACCAACACATAAGGCTTGTGTTTTATGTTTTATGTCATAGAATGTGTGTACATTTAATTACATAGGCTAAAGGGAAGACAGTTCAGTACATATTACACTGTGTGCGTTTTAAAATGCATTTAAACAAGATATATTCTTTCAGGAAGAACGAACTAAGTGGTTGTGTGTTCAAACAAAATTAGAAGGACTATCCCAGTAAACTACTTAAGTATGAACTAACACCCACAGTTGTCAAGAAAGTGATGTAAAATGGGCATCAGATTAAGATATGGCCATTATTTGAAAATAGTTCATAACATAACATGATACCTAAAACGCTACAAACTTAGCTACTATAACTACATAAAGATGATTAGCCAGCGAACATTTAATTAAAATAACTTGTAACTTTTTGTAAATAGATGTTGTCTCCGTTGCATGATCTTTGTTCTACACATAATTTGTGTTTCGTGAGTTGTTTTGACTATTGCATACTCGGCATCATTTATGTGATCAATTTAAGGCCAATCGTGTGTCAATGTGTGTACGTCAACTTGATCAGTACATGTTCTGTCACTCCCCTCCCGCTATTTCTATGACCTTCATCCCATAACTACCTCCGACTTCAGATTTATCTGACAACTGTGGGATATGTGATGCTTGTTATGTCACGCAGTAGTTTAGCAGGCATTTAGCTCTAAACTTTTGTACAGGTTTAAGCGTCATTATGACAGAAATTGCAGAAGAGTTCCCTCCATTACAAAATGAAGGGTCTACAAGAAAAGCTTTATTTCACTTCTATGTTCAGTGGCTTTACATACCACGATTACGTCTAAGTATGAGGGGCTTTTAACGAGTTTGTTTAAGTCTTTGTATGAGGGGGATTTGCCCGGACTGGGCAAGTCTTTATTGGATGGTGTCCTGAGCTGCAATCAAAAGTTAGTAAATAACGATTCATGCTGTTTTGTATTAGTATTGCAAATACATTGATACTGTTACCACCCACACATGCAACTGCTTAACAATAAAATAAATCACGTCAATAAACACGTCACTTCGTCTGGGAATGGATTGTGATGGGTCTTAAATTTAACAAGGCAGTGATCTGGAAGAAAATGAATAGGTACCACAACATTTCCTGAATTTGGACTCGTTAATACCTACAAGCGAGTAATGAAATAAAGAACACAAACAAGCAGCAACGATAACCAAATATTTTTCACACAATTTACGTGGAAATTGCGATACTGTTTTAGTTTTTGAATAATACTGTCACATGCAATGAGAAATACTAGAAAGGCACCTGCGAGTAACCAGTACCAGCTGTGCAGCAACAGCAACATATCAGGATATCGGGATGAGTATTATAACATTTTAAAAGATCAACGAAAACTACCGATTCTTCTCAGTTATTTCATCTGACTTACACAGTGTAGTCATGAGTGAAAACACCACCCATGTTGTGTATCAGATTTTAGCCATCCTGTTTTTGGTTGTGGGCGAATATACATGTACTAACAGGGTACAGATGATGTATATCAATGAGAATGTATTTGTGAAAACTTTTATAATTACCCCAAGTGCTGCTGCTGATCGATTATAGCCTGCGTGCTGTAAAACACTTTCGGTTATGAGTGCTAGACCACTGTGTTGATACAGTCCCCTTGAGGAATGATCCATTTGAAGTAAATACTGCATTAAATGTGATCGTGTTGCACTCGGCGCCCATCGCATCGCTTCCTGTAAGATTCCGATACTGCGGGCTGCAAAGTCCTTTACTGTGGTCTGTGGAAAGATAAGAGGTGACACTGTTCAATGACAGGGATTCCCTTAAGCTTTAAAAATTACTGTTCCATCCAGACCAGTACATTTCAATTTTCACTAGTCCGCATCCAATGTAACTAGTCCCACTGGCAAGTATTTACAGAATTTCTTCCTCAAAATTATCTAAACGAGGGAATTTCAAACATTATTTGGTGGTCAATCCTGACTCGTGAGCCATAAAATTGGACTAGTCTGTGACTAAACTCAGACAGTCACGGACTAACGGACTACCGCTAAGGTATGAATGAACGAATGTGTTGAATAAGGTCTTTTACATTTAGTCACATGTACATAAACTTTAGTTATAAGAATTAATTGAAATATGTTAACATATCCTGCAATAGTTTTATGATATCATTCCTTTTGCATTTACGACTATGATATGGTGTGGAATATTACCTCTCTGTCAGCCATATTGTCCATCACTCTCATTTTGTATGGAGTACCCGGGATTTCAAACTCTGGTGCTTTGTCATTAGGATCCTAGAAAAATTAACGTATTTTTAAAACTGATCGAAATCTCGCACAGTAATTGGCACTATCATGACTGTATTCTATTTTTATTAAATAAATATTCTGTATTCTCCATAGTTTACATCACATCGTGACTGTACTATTATCACTATTGGTGATTTTTACCATTTGCAGAGAGAGTGAGAGCAGCTGCAAAATATCCAACATTGTTTTCAGTACTTTCCCGCTCCACAATAAGTGAGGAAATCTACAATGTAAAACATGAGATAACAGGCATGACGGCCGTGTACTACCAGCAATATTCTCATCATATGGACACCCTGAAAAACGATTTGTATAAAAAGGCTGTACTTACTTGTCAACGAGACTGGAAAGATATTTGTCAGCTACTCGTCTGATACGTTTGTAAATGTGATTGAATTTCACAAGTAAGAACTGTGCGTGAATCTCCATTTCCTTCTCTCGTTCTTCTGTTTTTGGCTAAAATTAGTATTTTAACAGGGATGAAAACAATTATGCACTAAGTGTAAGTATTTTATATTGTTTTATTTTATCCAGTGTATGCACATATTTACCACCACCGATCGACTAGCGATCAGTGCAGTTGTTCCAATTTTCTTTGTATATTCGGAAATGACAAAGTTTCTACCTTTTGTGAAAGGGCATTTAAGAATATCTGATACGTCTTGTCAGCTACAGATGTAATACACTTCCACATTTCTGAAACAAAGCAATAATATTTCGGTAAAGTAAGTTGGCTTACATAAAACAGAGAATATGTAATATGATAACTACTGGTAGAAAGTACCACGAACCTGCTTTATCAGCTATTATAGATTTATCTTCCAGATACTGAAACAATCCATGGAAAGCAGAGGGATCTTTCGTGTGTGTTATCCTGCAAAATTCACCGGAAAATCTTATTTGAGATCAAATTACCAGAAAAATGTTGCCTTAACGAATACCTTCACGAATGGTCATTTTATTATCCGATATTGCGTTCAGTTGAACAAATCAAAAATTGCAAAAAATGCCTCGAATTAATGCAGTACATGACCTTAACTGTTCATGAAGTTTTAGATAAGTCGCAACTAACCTCAGAGATTCCAGTTTAAAGACCGAAAACAGGTATGTCGCTTGTGCAAAGTTAAGCTTGTTGATGAATGGAGTCACTTCTGCTGGATAGTCGAGGTGTTTCAGTATGTTTGATCGCAACTCATTTAATTCAGCCTAAGAAATTAAATGCATTTTCACGTAAACAAATGTGAATTTCATTTTCTCTTTCTGTAAGTTATGCCTGAATTGAGGGTTAATATAAATGGCTCTTTAGAAGCAACATTATTCACTGTCATTTAAAAATTAACAGATTACTTTCAATGTTAACCAACACTTTGCAAATAATTGAGGGCAATATCTTACCGGAGATACATGTTCGTTCTTCAGTGCAGATGTGTACTGTAACTCGGACCTCAGATGCTCCTTTAAAATTAATAGTGGCGACTTTGTGGCTATTTCACAGACCCCTTCATACCATTCTTCCGGCCATAAACCTGCAAAATGAATGTTCACGCGTATCAGTGAGAAACAGTATTCAATTTGTTTTGGTACAGTCTTTTTCAATTGTTTCTGTATAACTACTAATTCAAAGGCAACCACACTCTCTAACACTATGGCATTTGTTGGGCATTAAATGGGCATTAACTCACCAGAGTCTTGAGTAGCAAATCCCATAACGACACAGTAAAACCAAAAGTCTCTGAACAGCTTGTGAAGTCGTGGTTTTGGATCGTTTATTGGCGGTAAACGATTTGTCAACTACAATGGACAGAAAAGAACAAACCATTAAAAAGATTCTGTAAGTATGGTACTCTTGTCCCTTTTATTACAATGTGAAAAATCTTTGTTATATTTCAGATTGTATTGAAAGTTTAATGCTTACAACTGCAATTACTGGAATTAATACACCCAGATTTCCAGCACTACTTGATGCCTGCAAAATTAATGAAACTTATTTAAAACTTACAATTAAACGAGACATTCTACTCTACTGAATGATATATTTTGTAGAGAGGGCCTACTTCTTGTGGTCAGCAGTTAAAAATAAGCGTAGGTATGAAGTTAACTGGATCTTGCCATGAATATTTAAATGACAGTGACAATGTGTGAATTTTACAAAGAAAAAATAATACTTAATCTCTTTAATAATTGCACACTTTTCAACCAATTTATTACAAATAAGGCAGCGTCTAAAAAGTCACTTCACCTTCAGTGCTGCACTGGCAATCTTGTCACTTGCTCTCTTTCCTTCTAATCCCAACTGCACGAACAGTTCTAATAGTCTAACGAGTAAGTCATCCATTTTAGCCTCTTCCTGGATGTTAGCAGCGATATTGGCAAAGGCATTGATAACTGCCAGTGAAACATGTCTGTATGAATGAAAAATTACAATGAATACAAAGAGACGACGAATATTGCTAGCTTGGAAACATTTGCTCTGCAATTCAATGCATGTTGTTTGCCTTCTGACTATATTTATGCGTTAAATACGGGGGTGCAATAATCTATAATCTCACATACCTGTAACCGTGTGTAACTTCCGAGTCCTTTGTATTGTAGGCTGCACTACTTTCAACGCTCACTTTATTGAACATAGTCATAATCTCACCATGAATTGAAGGCTGCAAACATAAGATAAAATACATTTACTATAACAAAATGTGTATTTATTGTTGTTGCTAGACTCTTCTACGTCGTGTTGCAACCTTGTGTACTCCAGAAAAAATGGCATAAGTTACTAATATTACTGGCAGTACATTTTTGGATTTTTCAGCAACAATATTACTAGCTGCTCATGACAAGATTAATTTAATGAATAGAATTAACAACAAAAAATGTCACTGTGTTAAATGTTACGACTATGCTGCAAAATACTTACACATCCTGCTATAATCATGCATCCTAGCTGATCAATAATAAGTACGTCCAGAGGTGATGGCGGGGAGCAAAACCTTTGTTGGAAAATCTGAAGAACTGATTCAACAGTTTTTGGCACATCCTTCAACGCAACAGCTACATGTCCAAGGGTAAGGATGGTATTCATCGAGGTTAGAGTCGATTCCCTACAAAATGAGGGTTTGAAATATACCTGTCAAGTTGATGTGTAAGAGAAATACAATGTGACAAACGCCTTCTTTTTACGGCGATACTTTTTTATACATTCAAAGAAATTGATACCTGTCACTCATTTCGGCTGTATATAATCTGTTGGAAAGTGATGCTAAAAAGGCCTGTACACACTCTGGATCCACTTCCAAGCCTGCCTCAAGTGCCCTGAAATTAATAATTCCATATTCTTGAATCAAATTCTCAATGTCATTAAATTTGTATTGAAAGGCTTCCTCATTGTGTCACATTTTTGTACTGTAATTTATCAGAATACTTACATGCAAGCATTTTCAATAGCAGCATCTCTCAGACTTTCAAATATCGCAGCCATTTTAGAACGGGGGCCTCCCCTCTGTGATGAATCGGGATAAAACGGTTTGGAATCGTCAGTCACCATAATTGAAAATTTACCTGAAAATGTTGGAAGCACATACTCAATCAAAAAACATTAATCATGTTTTCCTTGACATTCTCATTGAAGAAAATTTTAAGACGACATAAATGTGATACATACCGGCTTTAGTTGATCCAGAACCGGTAGCATACTTGTTCAGTTTGTTGAGTATTGGTGATGGATTGACTAGAAAATCTCGCAATGACGTTGTCACTGTATTTGATAAGTGTGTGAACTTGACAGCTAACTTTCCTGTAAATAATTTATGTTTAATGTTGTGATGTTACACCATGTTCATTTTTCTGAAAAAAAATCTGATCCATGCTAATAGATAGGAGACACTTTTGATGTATTGTATGTAAACTATTTACCAAGAGTATGAAGTGAGGCTAGTATCAGTGGATGGTGTGCGATAAGTGTTTTGTAATCGTGCATTGCATATATCTTCTCTGTTAGCCTGTTGCACAAACTTTCAGCTTCTGCAAGTCACAAAACACATGTAATGATGACATTTTGAACATCACATTATTAATTACGTACATCTCTAAAGGCATTAAAGGCATTAACGAGTACCTACACTGTGTTATTCATTGAAACATGACTTTTCAATAACATGTATTTTTATTATTTATTTTTGATAAAAATTACGGAGAGTAAACTGTACCTGCTTCTTCTCTCACAGCCCAAAGCAACAGTTCAATACACACCACATTACTCTGTATGGTAAGTGCAAAGGGGTTGAGTACTGACTTATCAAGATCCGCATGATGGTCCCTGTTTTGAAGTGCGGTCTGACCAACATGGTACAAATTCTTCACAAAATCTTGGACATCCTGTGTGAACGACGCCGGTAGACCTATTGGTGGATTACAAAACACTTTAATTGTCTCTTACAACATTCATAGACATAAAATTTACGAATCAAATTATCTCGAACTACATGTTGTTATAATTTTTGCAACAATCTACTTACTTTTTTGTTGGTTAAGACAGTGCTTAAGAAGTTTGACGGTTACTAATGTAATGGTTTCACTGTAAGATCTGTACGGAAATTTGCTACCAGCTGAAAGAGATGCCTGTGAACAAAACAACAATGTGAAAATAACAATGCAATTATCTTTAGAAATATCCGTAATTCACGTTCTGCATAATACGAAAAGTACATTTATTCTAGTTATGTGGCTCGATGTGTTTTTATATGAAAATTTCTCCACCTTGTTTCATATTGTCAATATGCACTGTACTCACTTGGTACACTTCTGCTGTGACGGCATCAATATTGGACAAGGATTCTTTGTTCATCATTTTCTTAGCCTGAAACATTCATACCGTACACTTATTTCTCAAAGGGGTAAATTTGTATTCCTAGAATTATAATTTAAAACGTGTGCTGAAGTCGATTTTATAATTAATTTATATCTTTAAATATACTTACTAGATTTAATAAAGTCTGTAGCTGTGTGCTGGATAAATATAAATACGGGCCAGAATCATCGTGACTCCTCAGTACCGCCTTGTTGTCATCTATTTCAAATGCTGAAGCAATCTTATTGAAATAATATGTTGTGGGGTTGATTTCTTCAATAGGAGGCTTCGGTGCTTTTGGGGCCTGCAACAGAGCAATATGTCTTAACAAAACTGCATGGAAAACATAAACGAAAAGCACTCAGCCTATCACTTACGAATCGCTTATTCATGAGTACATATAACTAATTCAGACCAATGAGTATGTTGATTGCTAACGACTGTAACATTCTCACAACGCTCTATTTGCGCAATATAATCTTCGAGACTGAGAAGTGAAAACGTGTGTACAGAACCAAACCACATACTAAATTTAAAATGAATTTTTACATTTATGTTTCAAGGAAACATCAATATGTCCGTACAATACATAGGAATGCTCAGTGCTATCATCTTTGCCAATATGTACAATTAAATCACACAACTTCAATTATTTCAAGCACTTCTGCCGTTATATCACAACTGTCTGCATCGTAACTGCAAACGTCTTAGCTAATGTATCAATCCAAGACCGCTACGTTTGAATTAAATAATTTGCTTTTGAAAGTTTGGTATGAGAGGCAATATTTTCTGCATGACACTAAACTGATCTAACATGCAAACTGGGTACATTCATACACACACTAACATTTTAAACCAGTGTATGTACTTTGCAAGTTGTGGTTACAACATTTATGTCACAATTTCCACAAGACGTCCACTGCAAGGACCTTTTGCCAAAGTCTGGTTACACCGGTACACAGCAAGTAACTATACTACCATACTCTTGAAAGAAATTAGCCGGTGACTTGGGGAAAGAAATTGGCCGGTGAGTTGGTTGTCTACAACAGTATTGGTCTCAGGATGATCTGGTGTAATGTGCATCAACAGGCCACGAGAATCGAACCATGACTCCGACCAGGAGTCACTTTACCTTTTACACGAATTATTCAAGTTCAGACGCAACCACAGACCTGTTTGTTATTATTTCATGATACCATGAAGTCGGATTATTCAACTATCGGTGAGAAGACACATCAATACAAACATGGAGTTGAAAATAAAATTCAGTTGGCCATAAATGTTTCTCAAAATAAGAGATTTAATATGATCTTCACGAAAATCATGCTTATCTTTTACAGTTCAATAAAATTTTAATTGTAATAGGTTGGCTCTTAAGTTGATTATTAGGGATACAAGGACAATATGTCACCTTTCGAAATAAGACTTTTTATCTGTTACTGAAACAATATGAAAGATATCCATGATCTTGACTACTACATTAAATCTTGCAAAAAGTGCACAACATATGATCATTGAAAAAAAAATCTGTAGTATTTCAGTTACCTCCTCATCTCCTGAACCAGGTGTGTAAAACTATATAAATTTCAGGAATAAAATTTAAAAAGACGTTCTGACGTTAAAACAATCACATACCAATTCAACCATTCTTACACTTTATGGATTACATTAAGCATCCATCTAAGAAATCCACCACTGACAAAACAATACCAAATGTCGCCTATTACATGCTAATCACATTCAACTAGTTGAACACGAGGATTACTGTAACTGTATGTGCAGTTGTCGCTTTATGTTATTGTACATGTATTTAGAATTCTATTCTCTTGCTGTTGTCAAGTTCTACTGCAGTGTGGCATACTGAAGAACTATTAACGTTATTAATGAATGTCTGTCAGCTTTTATCACTTCCACATCTTATTGAATAGACACATATACCTATAGTATAGCAAGATAATATACAGTAGAGGAACCACTGCAGTCATTTAACTTGTAGCCACGACAATATTTATGAGAAGAGATTTAAAGTTACCTCGATTGGCGAAGGAGAACGCTGTCGTACAGACAATGACGCCGTCGAAAGGTCAGGATGGGACGAAAACATAGATTGCTTGTGTGCATCACTTAGTAGACTTGATGACAATGTGCGAGGAATGATTGGACGAAACTGTGGAAACGTCTGCAATGATAACAAATTGGTAAAAGAATATTACATAGCCCTGGATGCGTATTATATAGCAACGTGAAATCACATTAAAACCCCCAGAAAAATTTTAACAAAATTGTGTCGAGCTGTTCTCTTATACCCACAACTCTTGTTAATTTCTCTTCTCCAGTAACTTTTTCATCCTTGATGAAATAAACGTACTAGCTACAAACAGTAAGAATTTGGAACTGTGAATTTAATGTTACCTTTTTAGGTGACGGTGGTCTCTGTGTGGGGACGGGTACTGGAGGAGGTGTCGGTGTCACTGGTGCGGGATACAGCTGCGAAAATAAACTCTTGTCCGCTTCATGTGAATAGCGTCCAAGGGCGCGTGCCATACCCAGAAAAAGAGGGATCTTGACACGGCATAGTAATCCTATAAATTGATCATAAAATTTATTTGAACTCTTGAAAATACAATTATCACAGAACGCAACATAAATTGACAATATTTCAATTGAGAAACTCAATGTAATAACGTTCTTCATAAAGCTGTCTCCTTTATGCATGCTAGTTTAATAAATAACACCAGTTACCTGCGGTTATGATTTAAGCATAACATAAAGTACAAAAAATAATTTGATAGCAACAATACGCCATTTATAAAGGTTTAGTTTCAAAGCAGAAATTAGTAACTTAAAATTATTTGAACAGGCTTTCCAGGATAGAAACTGACTTGTAGGATCAGCAGAATCAGTGATGTCACGATTATAAAATGCTGCAAACGAATAAAAACACCATACCGAGTGACGAGAAGATTTAGTGTTTACACTGATAAGAGAATTTACCATATCAAAAGATCATGGCTTTGGTAAATACATCGTAAGAAGTTTGGTGCACAATGCCCCTGTGTGGCAGAAAATATTGGAAGTTTTGCGATAGACTTAGCTAGTAAATAATGAAATATTATTGATATCCGGTACTAACTTTCATGTGACTGGCCATGGTTACCTTGTTGAAAATAAAAATGACATTTCGATCAGTTTTTGAATTTGAACTGAGACAGACCAGCTGAAATATAATTGTTCCGTCTATCCGCGTTGGTAAGGATTTAACACACTTCAACATTTATGATTGGCTCAGCTCGGCAGCTTAAAAGAAACGGACCATTCGGCATACAAAATGACAAACACGTATCATTGTGTTAATTCCCAAATGAATGTTTTCATTCCGAAACGACTATTACAAGTTTAATTCAAAACAAGAAGTCTTACCTCTGGGTATGTCATGGGGACCCTGTGCTATTCTTGCCAAAACTTGAAAAACTTCAAGCTGAGCAGGAAGGATCTGTATGAAAAAAAAAGAAGAAAGGAACGACTGCTTAAAGAAATGCACCTTTATTCCATGGGCGTATCTGATATTTCAAAGAAATGGAATAGACTTGAGCTAGACACCACTGTCCAGGTTGTACCACTTCAATGTTAATTTAATAATCTTTTACATTTATTTTCATGGGTAATTTGTACCTGATTTCGCAATGTTGAGTCTCTAGCAGCGACATCACTAAGCAGTGTGTTGAGACTGAAGCTGAAACATTCACTCACTGGCAGCTCTACAATAAAATATTATGTGAGACGTTTCTTATCAAGGGTTTCACTTTCTATTTTAAAATACACACATGAAAACTGCGATACCATAAAATTTTAAAACATGTATCAAACTGTCACAACATAAAGATATTCCATGACACAATAAAAATCTTACTGTAGCCAGATGGAGATGAAGAGGAAATCCATTGAGCCTTGGGCAGTCCTTTCAATACTGATATTAAGTATGGTATAATTGTTTCTGCATGCTACAATAATAACAATTTTTAAAAACATATTTAGACTACCATTTTATTTGTTATGTCCTTTCAAAGTTTTTCTCCTCCTGTACAATTCTATTGCTTGATCATGTTTCATTTGTATCAAATGGATTTGTGCTGTCAGCCAGTGGAAACGTCTAATTTCCTGCGTTTACACAAATGCTGAAAATACAAGTAGATCTACCTGAAGACCCGATTCTAACAGGAATATGCCGAGAGCAATCACTGAATCCTGTGCTCTTTGGTCTATACGAAGAATACCACTGCTCGATTCTTTTGGGCATAGATCCAACAATCGTTTTGCCTAAAAATGAATGTTTAAAATTTAAATACATTTGTCCGTTATCATAAAGACAAGTCTTTAAGTTGGGCAGCACACTGCAAACAATACTTGTGCAGCTATGCAAGTGTTAGATCTAAGTACGAGGAACAAGTATTTCACCCGTGCATAAATTAACGTTTGAGACCCCTCCTAAAATCACAGGATCTGCCACAATCACCATTTACCAAAAACCGAGAAATATACACAACTCATACAACAGGTTATTTTATGCTACGTATATTCAGGATTAAACCTACTTTATCCCAGGTAACATCTTTTATAGAAGCCAATGATCTAGCCAAAAGTAATAAAGTGTCGTTATGAAAGTTGTTACTGGTCGCCATCTTCCTTCTTGCATACCGTTACAACGATACATGCATAAACATGCTAAGGAAAATTATTGAGAAAAGAAAACTTTAGCTTTGATTGTTGTGACTTATATGAACATTCATTCATGTTTATAACAAAAATGACAAAAATGTCCAACTGGAAATTCTACATTGAATAATTATAGCAGGTGAAAGTGGCAGAAAATTAGTATCGTTTCACCAGTGTTCAGTAGTCGTAACGAAAGAGCATTTCATTTCAGCTGCCGGCAAGTTTAACTATTTTGGAGTGGAAGTTGTTTTTGTTCGGAATTATTTATTTTCCATGTATTTTGCATGTTTAACAACAAGTAATGAACCTCCAAATACATACTAAGTAAGGACATACCATAGTAAACGTAACTATGTCAAGATAGATAAAATACATCCTTAATATCATTGCTTAAAACGTGCAAGAATATTCATTATGTTCATAGCCATCCTTTGTTTACATGTCTTAATTTAAGAGTGGTTGAAGGCACTAGCATTTAATTTGTCCATTTCGTACTTTTATTTTTGTCCATGATAATCACTGAACGGTTTTAGTATTTATGGGGACCAGGAATAAGGAGGACGAAATGGACAAGTTAAATGCCCGTAGTTGCCTGGTTGAGAAGAGATTGGAAGTACGGAAAGTGTTCCGTACAACTAACAGTAGGGGATCACCCTCAAATTTAACGAATTTCATTGGACAAAATGAAATTCATTCTGCATAATGAATTTAATTATATATAATGAATTTTTGTTCACATCTGACATGACCTTGTTTTGATTGGGTTATTCAGAAGGTGTCATCCCATGCTGTGATTGACCTTAAATTGTAAACATTCAATTGTAAACATCCCATCAAGAAAGGATCACAGCATGGATTCA
>JBCAUI010158978.1:0-17726 GCA_038406195.1 Haplosyllis anthogorgicola
AGCGGGCTGGCGGTTAATAAAAGGGGTAAAATAGTGGGCGGAGCCTACGTGCGTAGCCGTATTATCCCCGGCATTTCGGTTGAAATTAGCTCAATAATAGCTAATTGCACAGATTTTACATGCCAGTTAGTCCTAGTTACTGGGAGAAACAGCAGGCTTTGCATGCGATCAGATGTAGACCGGACAGGTGGCCTAAGAACAATTTCATGTTTTAAAATCAAAATCAGTTCAAAGTGGAATATAGATTATAATTTTGAAATTCAAAATGATATACTAGTCTACGTACTCCATGGAAAATTGACATGACGTTTTACATTTCTTGGTTACTCACTGTGTTTCTCTCTTCTCTCAACCACCGTATCTGTAGCGTACATTCCATTCAAGTCTTAGCTCAGTTGAGAATCATAATCATACAATTTTGGCAGTTTTTGTCAGCAATTAATAGCGGTTAAGATATTTCTAAAAAAAATGGCCAAAAGTAATGGATGTCATTGTTCTTGAATTGTTGACATGTTATTTTCGTTTGGGAATGAAACACTTTCAAAACAAATAAAAAAAATCTATCAAGCACTGCCAATGTAATTTTGTCGCAAAGATTGATCAAAGTGATTGTAAGTGCACAGGGCGGGTGCCAACAGGAAGTCTAAACAGTCACAAACCTGGTCTTACTCACTGACAGGGAAATTCGTGGCGTCATGCAATCGTATCATATCCAAGGCGGTGGCAGATATGAAATGGGATTCTAACATGCACATGTCTTCTTATCCCAAAGAAAACAATAAGTACAATTTGTCCATGTAATATACCCACTCGATAAACTCAGTATTTTGGACGAGGAAAAAAATCTAATAATAAATAAAGCTATGCTGGTTATACGGTAGAGATATACACTCGCGGCGTAAGCTTCTCTTCCTTTATCCCAGCTAACACATAAATACCCGGTCTGCATCCCCATGGGGCAGACCGGAGCAAGTGAGCAGAGAGTACACGGCTGTCAAGCATTACGAATTTTAGGTTCCGAGGGCCAGGGAGTACAAGGCTTTGCTACGTTGTACTAACACTTTGAAGCAAATTCTAATCAAATAGAATTTTAGTGAGAAGAGTTTGAAGACAAAATTTGCTTTTATATATTGAGATGATAGAACGATGTAATGTACCATGTACTTGTGCAACTTGTTACAGGGTTGGTAAGATAAATCCCCACACCGCATTACAGTTCTCAATTAAATGGAGATGAAAACCATTTCACATTTAAGGACAGGTAATTGACGTTCTAAATTACTTTCTCAATTCCGTAGTACTTTTGTGGAGTGAGAACATATTGTCAAAAAATAGAATTTAAGGGATAATTCTGCTTGTTGACAAATCCTTCTGTGTTGAAGATTGCGAAATTCCCTCCACTCGGCAAAAGCGACCAAAATGTTCACCAAATAAAATTCAGTTAGTAGATATTTTTTTAAATCTAAATGAATGCGTCTTCCCTCAAAAAGGTGTCATTTTCTTTGGTGGGGAAGGGAGTAGCTTTCGCAGGTGTGTGTCCAACATTTTGGGAGAATTCAGAGTGAAACATGAGATAATATGTTGATTTTGTCACACCTAGCAATTGTAATGCATTGGTGAAATTTACGCCTCGGAGATCCGTGAATTAATTAAACCTGCCAGGCACTCAGCCCTCTACTAGATTTACACACAAAGCACTTCCAACCTTTGATGTAAACTTCAAAGGAACAGCAAGTTAGTGGGAAAATATTGAACTGGACAGCTTGTTTGAGACAGGTGATATTGAATTTACATGCATACATATCACTTCTTATAAAACTGAAATCCCTTCGGTAAAAAGAGAAAAGAGAAAGGATAAATTCAAATGAAATAGAACAGTACAACGGAGGTTGTTGTATATCAGAAGTTTAACAATAGCTTATCAAAAGCACAGCGTGAAATTCTTTCCTTCTCTCCTTTGTTCTCTTTGTTTCCAAAATGATACGACTTCCATTGGCGGATCCAGGATTTCCCATACGAGGGGGCGCCCGGCCCGTGGGGGGGGGGGGGGCGCCAACCCAATTTTCACCTATTTTCGCCCAAAAATTGTGAAAAACTGCATGAAAATAAAGAAAAATTTGGCCGTGTGGGGGGGGGGCGCCTCCTGCGTCCCCCTAAATCCGCCAATGATTTCTGTGTAATGGTGTACAGGAACTTACAGTGAGCTAGTAGCTTTAGGCTGATAGATATCCGTAAAGGATTTTTACCGAATGACGCCCCTACATTTGTAATGTACCATTCATGAAATAGATTATATTGTCACGATTTAAGAAAATCACCACGCTTTGCATTCGCCTCAGCTTTGTACCTGGCAGGTTGGAACATGACTTTGGCATTAGTTTTGTCACGTTTATCTCCAGATTTTTACATCTTATCTTGAGAATACGTCTAGAATAACCACCTAAAAATTGTGTCATATCTATATCTTTACGTGTACATTAGTAAGATGTCATCATAAGTTTAGATGTAATACCAAAACAGATTTTAAGAAATTTAACCTGTCATTCGTAAAAATGGAATATATCCAAGTTTCTTCATCAGGGTACATTTTGAAATAAAAGAATACAAGCGTTAATAAAATCTTAGCATGAATTTCTGTTGTTAATGAATTTATTGATTTTTTTGTCCTATATTAAAACCCTAAACATCATTCAAGGTTTTTCGAAATTCCTTTTCTAACTAGACTAGTTAGTAACATTTCATAAATATGTTCACACCATAATTTCGTAAAAATAAACATGTTATGGCAAATCATCTTTAATAAATTTATGAATTTTCTAATTTTACAATTGATAATATGTGTTGATAATATGGTTATGTATTATCTAATTATGGTGAAATCTTACATTTTTATGACAATTTGCTGACAAGTCCAGACTAATTAATAAAAGAAGTTTGAAAAAGCTTGAGTATCTGGACATCTGAACAAGCAAAAACAGTACGCTGTGCCGAAATAAATTTAAATTCTTGGTGTTCCAGTATTATTTGTGCACATTTTCCTCTCAGAACGGCAAAGACGTGCGGATTTAGCTCTTCTTCTTTATTGAACTGAAGCACCAAATACTAAGTGAATATTCCGCCCTCTTTTTCAATAAAGCTTCATGGTTGAGTCTTGGTCAATCAATAAAGATTAGCTGGATTTAGAAGAAACTGGCAATGAACTTTTCTCTGTCTTTTCTGTGGAGCAAATAATGTCTTAGTTATCTTATTTTACCTTATTTTGCACGTTCTGTTATATACTATTTGAGGTTTTCTCATTTATTTTTGTTTGCCTGAATAGACTAATTTGCATCAATTTGCCTCATAACTCTAATTATCTTGCCTAGTTAGGTCAATTTGTCACGTTAGGTTAACACAACATTTATATATGAGAAACACGTTGAATGTCCGTCTGAAAATATTAACTGCTTTGAAAACTAGAAATAATTTATTACTGAGCATCAACAGAGGAATTTTTGTACCTGCTTGTATCAAATCTGTATCAAATCTGTATCAAATTTGTATCAAGGCAGAAACGAATATTTAAAAAAAGAAATTAAAAGGAATATTTAATGTTGACCTTTCACTACTTGAAAAAACAGTTTTTAGAAACAAATAACACTGTCTCAATTTCCGATTTCTCACATATCCGACTACATTTTCATGTAATAGATTTCAATCACTGCAGTGCAATAACTGCCACATTTCCCACAAACTGCTTAAAAGCACACTCTGAGCTGGAGTCATTCATCATGCATGTTGTTAAATGGTTCTGGATGTCTAAGTATCCGAGTACATGATGATTGATCTGGCTTTTAGCAGATGATACAGAATGTGAGTCTCTGTGATGCTATCCGTCTTTACATGTTACTGATCATAATAATCAATACTAAACGGACGATAATGTGTCTGTGTGGCAAGATGATTCCAGTTACAGGTAATGCTCCTGTACTGAAAGTCATTTTGTTCCAAAAAGTTCTGACTGTACTTTGTACAACAATTTTGAGGTGATAGTGTAGTAAATGTTGCTGATAGAACAGTTGCTCAATAGTCGTTCCTTGGGGAGTAAAAGTCGTGGTTTTGTATTGATTTTACCGCTCAAATAGGCAGATTAGGTAGATTAAGCAGGGATATTGATGATATTGTTAGTAAAATTACCGATTTGGTACCAAATTTCGATTCATTACTATGACCTGCCTAGAAGCCTAGAGAATATGAAAAAACCCACATAATTATGATATTCTGATCCTGGTATACTGCATATAATAGTTCAATAGTAGCATTTGACTGTCAGACGAGCAAGCAGAAAATTTCATTGGCGACACTTCATTAAACCTTATACACGTAACATAGTAATGAATTAGCTATATCTCTTTACGGAGAAAGATATTTTTAAGCAGGAAAGTAATTTTTTTATTTTCAGGTGAACCTTTTAGTACTACGGTCGATTGTGCAAATGTAAATATAATATTTTAGACCCAAATTCACAGTTGGGGCTATTTTCCGAGTTATTGGCTAAAAGAAAATTAGGAGGTGGTCATAAAAATCCATCAAACAGAAGGAGTCGTGTAATTTTATCAGTAAATTGATTCTGTTGATACGAAGCTTTGTATTTTCTGCTGTGGTTTGTGATCAATAATGCATTAAGGTTACAAATTGCTTATTCGTGTTTCGCTTTTTATTACAGACAGGAGTTCTTGATTTTATTCCCTATCAGCACTCAGAATTAACCGTTTCATTTCGCAACTGATGAGGGCAATTCTCAACGCTTTTAAGCAGCACTTCACAAGTGCATTAAACATTTGAACACTTAGACAGAATCACATTAATTATATAATTGATGTTTTATTCACAAAACACATTGTACAAAATAAAGCATAATCCATATAAAACATGTGGAAATATAGCAATGTAGAAATTAACTTTTCATGAAATACATTACATTGTAAATGATTTTGACTGAGCCCCCGCATTATTCCTGGCGAGTTTTTTGACTCTTTGTCCTGCCAATTGTATTTCTTACACAAAGAAACCACCTCATCTGTATGCTGATAATATTTCCATCAAGATTAGGCCTTACAAGTTGACTTAGCAAAGATACACATTTCAAACCATTTCAATCTAAACTTCTTAAATTGTCAGTGGCAAGGTCAGAGAATAGAATTTTATCCAGATTCAGTCAAAGGATGAAATTGCCTCCAAATTTAGTCAGTGATACTGGTCATCACTGACACTGACAATGCAGCCCGATACTAACTGGAGTAGTAGTCTATATTTACTCTCATAAATCAAAGTTTTGATGATAGTTTCAGTACATAGAGTATTTTCAAATTGTGGATAGACTATGTCAAAGAGGAGAACTTTATATTACCAATTACATTAGTTTCTTGGTAGACAATTACTGTAGGTTACTTGCCATACACCACTGAGTTGTTTAAATATCAAGTTTGTGTCATCTCATGTCATTATTGTATCATCCTCCTCATCATTACTTGACAACAGACTCAGTTTAGAACCGTAGAAATCTTCTATATCAGCGTTGTTGTCGTAATCATCGTCATCATAATTCTCCAACGTCTCGTCAAAGTATGTTCTCTCAAACACCCCGGAATCAATGACGTCACCATTCTCATCAACAACGTTTGTCTGGTTTCTGAAAGGACCTCCTACGTCATCACAATGTGCGTAGCGTTTCTCAATGACGGCTTGCGTTTGTGTTTGGCATTTGCTATCTGCCATATGACATGTGGTATCAAGGTTGGTTGACTCCTGTGCATCTCTCTTATTTTTAGCATCACTTTCAGTTTTGTTCCCTTGTTGGTCATTCGACAGCAATCCTAACAGGGAACTTGTGTTGCTCACTGTATTCACCATCTGCCATTGAATGGCATCTTTAGCACCTGCAATTGAGATTGCATTACATGTAAAACGTAATGTGCTTCAATATGTTTGATGCAACATAAAATTTACTACATTGACAAAGTTGAAAAGTTAAGTTTATATTTTCTAACAGTTTGCAGAAAATTTAAAAAAAATTGTCTTAAATGCATAGTCTATTCCTTCACTACTAATGAAGTCTTAAAAAGTACCTAAAAATTTAAGGCCAGAAGAGTTGTAGAAACAGCAGCAGAGTCTCCTTGCTGCCGCTTTGACCATTAAGATGTAACCATGTCTGTATGATCTGGAGAATGCTGCATACAATACTGGATTCAACAACCCAGTCAAAGTTGTACTCAACAAAGCATAGAGCACTGCTATTCCTCCTACATTGCACCCTATCTTCTGCAGGGTTATCAGCACCTAAAGTAAAAATTATTAAGATGCCAGAACGTGTTCATGTTTTTTCACTTTATGAACAATAGAAATGCAAGACAATGTTTTGCAAATATAATACATGGGCAAACATCCTGTGCATTAATTAGTGTTTAAGGTGATACTGGATGTCTCCTATCTTGTGTTTTCAAAATGTTTAATCATTATGCCATGTTGCAAGGGCATAACGAAAATAATAATAAGACATCTGTGATCTTTTAAAAAGTCCACTCTAGCTGTTAAAAGGATAACATGATATTAAATTGTGTATTTAGAATAAATATTACTGTATTCTTACCAGTACAGGCAGCCAGGCAAGATAGAATATAATGGTAACGACTACAGCCATCGTAGTGATCTCTACCATGGACCTGAAAGCACAGTGACCTTTGGGTAAATGTTGTAAAAGGAGAAGGATTCACTTCTACTCGGTACTTTAGAAGTAGATTTATTACATTGGTGAATAACTTGCAGAAATCAATTCAGTGGTAAAACATTTTCAGCCTTTTACCCTCATCAACTGCAAATTCGATTGGTTTTTGGATCTGTATTGTGATGTTACTGATTCAGTATTGCTTCCAGTAACAAACTTGTTCTTTATTATTTTATGTAGTATTCGTAGTCTTTTGAGACATGTAATATTACAAGTAATTTTTTCTCCAAATGAATTACTAAATCTTACCTATGATCCACTTCTTTATTAACAAAGCTATGATTTATCCTCCTGTCAGCACTGTTTCTTCCGAACTCTCGTTTCAGCGAGATTAAAGTCGAGATCACATGCGTGTTAATAACTATGGCCACAATGAGGTTAGTGAACCCAAGGACAAGAAAAGCAATGTAGAAGACATGCTCCTTGAGGTTATGAGACGTCAATATGACCCATGATCTACAAGATCTTCCATTGTTTGATATGGCCTTAGGTGCCAGTCCCATAATGGGAAGAGCAGCTACACATAGTGTAATTACATATATTCCTCCTGTTATCGCCCTTGTCCTGTTAATGTTGTTGCTGGTGTGTCTGTGGTTGATGACTCTCCGCAGGGCACACCATCTATCAAGGCACATGAATGTCACCAGACACATGGAGGCGAGCTGGAACCAGATAGACGTCAGTTGATAGAGATAACAGGTGGCAGCACCGCCGTACCATCTCTGAAACAACAAGTACATGGAGATGTACAAGGCCTGAAACTCTTATAATTTTTCCAACAACAGATGTTCACGATTTGCTTTTATCCTTAACAATAACACAGCGACGAATTCCAATGTTCTCAAAAATTTACCGAAGTCTCAAACTAAGCGAAATTGCAACAAAGAAATGAAGCTCATTTAATTTAAAGGTAATTTCAGTAGCGAATCTAAAGGGCTTTAGGGGCCTCTCCCCCAAGCTAAGCTCTGTTAAACCATGTTTGTCCGCCATTTTGGGCCCCCCTCTCCGTCTGTTAAAACATGTTTGGCGGCCATTTTGGGCCCCCTCGAACAAATTTCTAGATCGGCTACTGAATTTCCCTTTATTTAATCTTGACTTGGATTTGCTCCAATAGTACACCTATTTCTAATTTGGAGTGACAGGCTTTGTGGATTTCATCGAGGTCTGTCAAAATGCAAACGTGCTTTAATTAAAGTTTGAAATGAGGGAAGTGAATTGGGGAGCAGCCACGCTTACAGCTAAACGCCTCCTTCATATACCGCTTGGGTGTACACTTACATATCCCCGGCTAAACAGAGAGAGGTAAGACCAGAGTTAGCCAGCGCAGCATGGACAGCTGTCAAGCATAGCAAAGCTGGGCTCCTAGATCCAGAGAACGTATAGCCGCGCTAGAAAGATATTGCTCCGAAAGCTTTGTTAATTAACTAGATTCTTACCTGCAGGAAATAAGCAGGTAATCCGAACGGAGCCGGCACAACCACAGACAGGACATCCGTGATACTCAGAGCCAGGATGATGATATCCGTCGTTATTCTGTCCTTCGTGTGCTTGTATCTCGTTACAACCTGAAAAACATGTGTACAGGATCAACAAGTTGTCAGTTTGAGGAAGAAGAGAGGTCTTACTAAATCAAAATTCCATAAACTAATTCACCTAATGTTCCTAATTCCTGACACAGGTTCATTGACAATAATAAGCCATAAATGGTAAACATACCAAAAAAGGTATTGTCCTTATGTCAGTAAGTGCACTGAATTTGGTTAAATGTACAGTGGACTAGACTTACCCAAATTAGTATCATTGGCATAACATAAATGAAAGTCATACCGAAAACGGTATATGCTATGTTTCCTACTTAATAAAAGTAACTGAGGATGATATCAAAATTGGATGCATTTTAGCACAAAGGGGTGTTCTTACGTTTATAGAACTTTCATGAGCTGCCATTTTTCTTTGGTGCATTGAATAACACATTTTCTGAAAACATTCACCCCTATGCCAATTTTAAAAGCTGCATTTCATAAAGTAACTTACCAGAATTGGCAAGATATTGGCTAGCACCATAAGAGCCTCAATAGCAATGCATATGGGTCCTGCGATGTCTCTGGGAGGCCCTGCGTGAGACCGTGTGGCTGGAGGTGGTGTCGCTACTCCTTCCATTATCGCTGTTTTACCGTCTTAATCCTCCGCTCAGCGAGTCTCATTAACAATTCACATGGATGGTAAGTTGAGGCTATTGTGGTGACGACTTCAATGCGTCATGTGGGTGGACAAATCTGGAATGAGAAGTGTCTAGAGGCGACTTTTGTTAGCGTAACATCCTGCCCTCTTCCCCGCCGAATAACCAAGCAAAGTCTCCCGTCAATCTAGGGACATATGACCAGTCTAATTTGTTTATCCATAGCCTTGGTAACTGCGGCAATATAAAGGTCAACCCAGCCAGTAAGCAGCCAGTGCTGCCGGGGACACATGACCACGCACATGTACATACGTTCAGCACTTAATAAAACAGTCTAAGGCAATACCGCTCATGTCTTATTATTTCACCCTTAGACAAGAAGTAAAGGAAAATGTTATTATTTGACAAATGATTCGCGGTTGATACCTGTCAAACTTATTTCGTCTGTGAGTACAGCGATGAGGTTTCTTTGTCCGTGAGCAATTAACCTTAATAGTGAAATGGGGATTTTTTTATTTCCGTCACTACCGAGTCTACCTATCTTTCCAGACACATGAACTGTCTGATTTTAAACTGTTTTGTGGCTCAAGACAATGTTCAGTTTAGGTTAATACTAATTTTAGTGCAATGATGAAATATTGTTCAAGACTAAATTATGTTCTGGTACCAAAAAATGACAAAGAAGCTTACACTAAAGTTGATTGCAATTCAAAGACAAACAGTTAGCATTGGAGGAGGTTAGTTGACATGTCTGGAAAATTTGGTCAATAAGATAGATTTGGTAGATGGTAAACGCATCAATAAGAAAAATCTTGGGTGACTTGTGTAAAGTTTTTATTTCCATGTATAATTATCTGTGTATCTAAATATTTTATCTCAAATTACGCAGCAGTATATTTCATATTTCAGTTTCACCTTATTACAGTAAATTTTACAAAATGTCAGTCAAGAAGAATCTGGAAACAGAACGTGTTTCATAACAGATTTTAGTCACGATTTTAACATATTGCGCTTCTCTATCGGCAATTTAATTTTCTTTTCTTTCACTAGACAAAAGTATTGCACCTTAATCAGCACGATTTCATCTTTTCATATTTTACATTCCATAGAAAAAAATCTGCGAAGGCTTCCACGGAATTAATGAAGGTATTATGAAAACAAGATTAAAAAGTATGTGTCTTGAAATTCTAATCCAGAACTAATTACTTTCAGCTGGTTTTGTTTTTGCTAATTAGTCGCGTTCAACACGACCACACCCAAACACTCATCTTTTTGACATAAGGAAAATATAAAAGACGGATTAAATTTGCACTATTGTTTGCTTTCGTTGCTTTTCCGCTCTTTTCCGCTGCAGAAAATGTCTGATTGATCTGGGCAGATAACTATTTTGAATACTGGCCTTCATGTTGGAATATTTTAGTATCTGCATGCATCTTGAATACATTCACAGATGTGCAAACGACCACACATTAACAACATCGCTCTTGCATTGGGAAATTTTGTGTGGCAAAAACGTGAATTGTTTGATCTTGACCAATAAGAACGGAAAAGAGCGCACATGCGACGAAAGCTAACATTCGCTACAAACTAAATAGTGTGTCGTCTCGGCCTGATAAGAATGGCGGCTTCAACTCTGCATTTTGCAGAAATAAGCCTCCTGAAACGCTAATGAATGTTTTCAGAAAATTAGATGCAGCGCACACAATTTAAATTTATTTACAAACTATATTTTTGATAAACTATGATATTCGGTACTGAGTACTGAGTAAGATCGCTGCGGACTGCGTAAGATCGCTGTTTTGCCTCATCACTTACAATTTCGCTCCGAATTCCTCCATGTTAACAATTGACAATTCGAAATTATATAGTGTCTTAGATGGATTTCTAGTAATAGTATTTCACATGAAGGTAATGAGAGCGTTTAGTAACATATTTCCTTATATCTGACTGTGTCTTTGACAGAAGCTTCATATTTACAGCATTAACAGCTAAAATTCCCTCTTCACTAAATTGATTCTCAGATCAATAAATCCTTTGAAAACAAGATTACAAATGTAATGTAAACCTAACTGTTCAGGGATTGCTCCATTTCCGTCGATTACTGGGTAAATTTATGCCGTTTGAGGCTCACTTTGCCCTTGGATTCGTAAATATAATATTAATGAGATTAACGAATCTCTGTGAGAAGGATGTTTTTGCATAAAATGTGTGAAAAAAACCACCCAAATTTTATCAGAGGTCTTTCTTAATTTCGTAGTGTCAAATCTGTTTAATTAGATCGGATCGAAAGTTACTGACGTCAGGAAGGACTCCTGTATTTAGTGCACAAAAACTATGTAGACAATAGGGAACGAAGTGTAACGTGTATTTATTGCCCGTCACGTGCTGCCACACTTAAGTGTGTTATCAGTTGTAGTTCAATACACCATCACATAAATTAGCTATAAAATCGCGCTTTGCAAGTTACACTATGTGCCCTTCTGCCAAATATTGGTAGTCTTACAGCAAATGGTTTCATCCATATGCATCGAATAGTATATAATATTTTATCATTTATCCTCTTTAATTAGACTATTTAGTGCAAACTGAGAAAAGCCACCGTTCTTCACACTATGCCTATTCAGCCTTTCATGTAACAAGATAATTCTCATCATGATGGAAGTATCGTATGTCCTAAACAATATCTTTTCCTTTCTCACTGGCATGAAGAGTGTTTATCACAAGGTTTTGCAGGTAAATAGCACTGCAATAATAATGCTATAACGTTTTTCTCTGGTCCTTTTATTATCTTCTATTTTCGTGTGTCATTATACCATATGCAAATGCACTACCTGAGTGCAATACCTCAATATTCTGAGATCACAGGAGCAACTGAATAAACATATCGGATTAAGGGGCTGTTCTCATACAAGATGAATGATAAATTTTAATTTTTGTAGATGTTTAAAAGCCATATTTAGTCAAAACCCATCCACTATTGTTGGATAAATCAAAGGTCATAATAACAACTTGAATTGCACAAAATTACAATTGATATTTGTATCTGATAAAGTAAATCTAAGAACGTTTTTAAAATGTTGCCCTAAATTTTGCTTTATTGAAATATTCTTCTCCCATCTTTTACCAAAGGAACGAATGATAAATATTACATCCAACAAGACTCATTAGATTATATAGCAATTAATCGGATGACTTCCAGGTATGGCGTCTGGCAACTTCTATTTCTGTGGTCGCACTGAATTCCTTATTTCGTATTTCTTTATGTAAGGCTATTGTGTTCTACAAGTAAAGCAACAATTGTCTGTCTGGTGTCTTTGACTAGAAACCTGAGATCCATCCCTCCGGACACAGTGTTCTATCGTAACATTATCTCGCTACAACAGCTTAGTCTTGTGACCTTTTGCGAGGATAATATCCTGTTTTCATGGTATTATATTCAGTTGCCATTTACTTGGGAACTGCTTAAGGAACAAGCAAATACTACGCTTATTTATCAAAAATACATCTACAGATAAATCACTTGATGGTAACATTTTGAGAAAATAAAACGCCAGGATTTGTGCTGCATTTGTTTGCCGAAACGCGAAAGACAAAAATACCACTTTTTCTGCAAGTTAATTTTCTAGTTATTCTTCTGCTCATCTGCAGAGTTTCACCTACCTTAGTTTATATCAGCATGTATCCTTATTTAAAGTTATATCCCTCAAGACCTTAAGACTTAGATAAATTGTTTGACAAGACACAGCATTGTCTATCCTCAAGTGAGCAATGTCTCGTTACAAAGGAATATCCTAATAGTTGATGCCCCCTGTGAGTATAAGTGTGCAACCTGGGTCACTGCACCAGCAGGTTTACACGCAGAATGTACCTGCAGTCTTGCAGCTGCACTCCTCTCAAGCTTGATTGGAAAATCTATACAAACTTCCACATGGGATGCACTTGTGGCTTGAGTAGGGACAGAGCCTGTCAATAGCCTTTACTGAGGGCCTGATATGGGTAATATTTGCTTGGGACAGTACTTACAGATGTTTGTAGTGGGAGGCAGGAATAACAAAAGGGCACTTTAGCCACGGATGTTGAAATGTCAAATGGATCTGGCTGATTTCTGATCCCATGGCGGATATTTGATGACTGTTTACAGTGAGTTAGGTAGAACTACTTTGCGTACGATGCGCTCTTTCCTAGTGTCTAGGAGTTAGACTCTAGGTAATAGAACAGTACGTACGCATTGAAAACATCACGGAGCTTACATGAACAAGCCTTACTGCAGTCAGCAATATACTGTATGACACAAACAGCACTCAATGTTGGAACCTTGTGGTTGTAAAATAACAACTGGCACAAATGCGCAATACATTATACTGACAGTTTCATTACAAAATCACTTTGTCACAAATACTGTAACCTCATTCTGCATTTTAAATTGATGAGAAAGCTGTCTAAAATTGTATCACAGCCGCACCCTTGTAAAGCCTCTAAATTTAGATTCACTTTCTGTGTAGATGTTGATTGCTGCACTTTACTTTGATTGCTTTTTACTCCCTATGGTGTCATATTCCTGTTGAGGTAATGAAGGCTTAATTGTTTTGTAAACGAATGTCTACAAAAAGCTGATGAATAGAGAAAGGAAATGTCAAGCTATTTTTCTCTTTTCTTAGAGGGAGGAATTTTGTCCAAGAAATGTTATCGATTTAACTTGCCACAAGAATATCTTGTAATATATACAGGAAGACGGTAATAATATATGAGGTAACAGTGCATTGGTATTATAGTCAAATATACTAACAGTTAACTGGTAAATTTATGTCATCATTACCGCCTATTAAAGAATATCTTATCAATTTGCTTTTATCTTCTTTCCGTTTTGTAATATTGTCAATTGGCCAGTAAATGAAAGCTGGATAATAAATAGCAATCAAATTTTCCCTCTCGAATATTTATGTTCAGATATTAATGGAGCATCCATTACAAATAAATGTAAAATACGTTTTATTGCTGATGAGTAATCTTCATTTGTATTGTTTTTTGGCATGTGGTGTAGTTCATAAAAACTACAACTAATGGGCCCCTAATTACGTTATGAAAAAAAAAGTGACAATATTATTCGACGCGACATGCGGCATGTTGTAAACGTTCAGGCCACGTCTAAGTAATAATAATCTTTAAGCTCTACCTTTAATTGTAATTGGGAATAGTAAGAATGTTTTTAATAGAACCAGTTGGCTAAATGGCCTTCATTTTGTCTCTATGTAAATGTGTCAGATATAGATGTACGTCCAAGCCATCTATTAATTGTTTCACCCTAATCAATTCAATAAGACATTGTCTCCATCTGTCTTATATACTTTTGTACACATACATGCTGTCTATGGAGATCCTTTAAGAGCACACTGTGCTTTTCACGTGAACAGAAAATGATCATAATTTAGCCAGCTGCTTTATGAGAAGAGAAATAAAATATGTGTGTACTGTCTGCCAGGTATGAAACGACATTGTTCTTAATTGCAAAAGTGTATTTGGTCAAATATCACTTTGCTCACGTAAGGGATAGCATTTGTTTCGTAATGTTTACCTGAATCATTTGACCTGAAGTGAAGACCGCGCTGCACACATTCAAAATTCAAATTACTCATGTTATTGGGGTGACTTGTGGCTCAAGACTGAAGAATAAACTGCCACTTGTACAGGGGCTCCAAAGCTAACCAATCTCTGCAATGTGAGCTAAAAGCCCCTAGTCTCTGAACCATTCACATTAAATATACAAACGCGCCCGTTGGTGTGTTGAAAACATGGGGAGAAGCAGCTGCCCTATTCATTTCTTCCTCGCAATGATATACAATCTTTGTTTCACTACTTTTTTTCAGATAAAAATCCCTGATGTTCTCTACACAAGTAAATTGTACATAAAATGCCAAGATTGGCAGCCACATATTTGCAGAGATATCATAATGTGCATCCCTTAAGTGGTTTATGATGTATAAATCTCTGTCGGGGTTTAATATTCGGTATAAGTAAATACAGTTATTGTAGGTTCTCCCACTTGACTGCGTATATTCTCAGATCGATTCTCCTCAAAATAAAATTATCAGAGCAAAACAAATGCTAATACTTGAGAGACTTGAAAAACTGTTAAGTCTGGAATTTAATTCTGCAACGTCTCTGAAGCATTGGAGGGAAAGCTGTGTTATCTTTATCGGGGTTCGGCTTGTCATTTAAATTATTTAAGAATTTCAGGCCTTTGACGAAAGTTTTGGAATTCTCTGGCTGCTGACTGAATATGTTTTCTTATTTGTTTGATGGCATATTTTATACAACACAGTTCAGCTGACAATTCAGCATATGAAACATAGTTAATTTTAACAATATTGTTCTCAAAACGAAGATCTACAAAAAGTTCGTCCTCCAAAGATTCAACCATTTGAATAGTTAAAAATCGTGGATTAGAAATATCTCCTGAAATTTTATTTCACTTTGCAAAAATAGAAATCTAAATTGAATCTTACACTGAAACAAAAACTGCTATTGTCCCGAAAATGAAGAAAACATGCTGTATCATATATTAACATTCCATCCTCTGATGTTGAAATCATTCCAGCAGCAGTGGTGCTTTTCTCCAGAGCAGTCCATACGATTTCACTCGTCAAGCAAGTTATTGTGCAATGCTGACGAAAGATCACATATTAGTAACACTCGTGGCTCTTGCAGACATCATGCGTGACAGTTCATTCGATCGTTTCAAGAAAATTGTATTAATGGGGTCCAAAGGGAATATAATGAAGTTTCCATTATATACTGTGTTACAGCTTTGATAGGATTTTCCTGTACTGTAGGCAGTTCAACAAACACGGACGTTTCTGTCGTGACTAGTTTCAGTCTCTACACCAGAATCAGGCGATTATGTGTAAGAGGCACATACAAAAGGCAACTTTGAATCATCATATTCTTTAACCAAATATGTCTTTCTTGCCATGTAGATATGGCCCTGTATCCATATGGGCATCATGGCTTAAAAAGGTCATAGAAGGCGGGAGAAGTCTCAATTGCTTCCCATTCACAGTGCAAACCGCCGAGGGAAATCAGAAATAGAAAGAGGAATTACAGCTTTTCATTCTTAGTCAGACCACAAATACTCTTATGCGTATTGTACAGTCCCTTAGGTCAATATGATAATCTAAATGATGTGGATACAAGCAAAATGAAGTCCAGTCGTCTGGTAACATCGAGATTCCTTATTTCCTTTTTCTGGAGTGCCAATGATAAATCCTTATGAAAATTCAAGCGTTTAAGATGAAAGGTCCTTAGAATACGGTGAACTTTTTCTTGCATTTATTTGCACTTGGGTCATCAAACTTCATTTGTACATGGACATAGTAGTTGGAATATGAAGGGAGCAGCTCGTAAAATTCCTATCATTTTGTAAACGGAGAGAACAAAGAAGAGAACAAAAGAATTTCACGCTGTGCTTTAGATGCGCTATTGTTCCAAAATGATAGGAATTTCACCCTCTGCACTGTATTTATGCTGCGCTGTGACTGGTTCAGACATGAATAAAACTGTGAGCCGTCAAGCATAAGGAATCATTGTGAATATGACACCTTCATTGTGACTCATTAAAATCCACAATTTTCAGCCCCCTAAGCACAACAAATCCAATTGAAATCAATTGTCCATTTCTTCGGACAATACATTGAGCAACCAGTATTGCCTGTTTTATTATTTCTTTAGTGTGATTATAGTTTCTTTCACCTTCTATCAGAGCTCAAGTGCTACCTTCCTACATACCAGCTCTTAAAATGGGTTTCATTTTGCGACAATGCTATGCTCTGTCTTTCACTTGAACAAAAACACCTATTGTCCCCAAAATACATAGCAAAATAGAAAGTTTTTCTTTCCCTAGAGATTAACAATCCTGTCTTAACTTGTATTCACAAGATGAAGCTGCTGAAAAGTTTCTTACAAGGAAAATCCTGCCATGTGGAGAAAACGTATCTATTACGTTCCTGCCCAGAGACTGTGTATTCTCTGAGACGACTCAGGGACTCTTACTGACAGATGGATACTTATTTCCTTAGCATTAAGTCCATTCTTAAACATGAATATTTTATTTCGACTTTGAGTGCACTGGACAATGATAAGGTTACGGTTTGGCTTAGAATTGCTCAGTAGGCATACTATAGTGCTTTTTATTCTTGTTGTAGTTGTTCAGTACTTTGGCTCAACTTCTTGGTTTCCTCAGCGTTACTCAGTTAAACATTCACGAGAAAAAATCCACATTCACCTCTGCACAAAAGAGGAAGCAATATGCGACAAGAGTACTATTGCATGCAGCTGTGGCTGTAAACGTCCGTTTCCAGGGATTGTAATTGTTTTCATCTTCCATAGTTCCAAATATCAGGTATTTTTGTGTCTTCCACATTTGAGATTTGTAAACCACATACCGTTATACAAGATGCACTGGTTCAGTTTTTGTTTTGTATCTAGATATTCTAGAACTTTTGATACAGAAAAGTATTTGTTTCAGATTCTCCCTTTTGAGAACGTACACTTCATTCCTTTCATGTTTTAACATTTATATGAATTGAACAAAAATGAATTTGTATGGAATTAGGTCCAATTGAACGGATATAAATTTCTTTTTAGTGTTATTCAAAGTGACAAATGAACCATTGGGATTTAACTATTGATATTTAATAAAATTCACTTGATCATTGTTGTACGTAATTTGCCGTTTCGTCAAAACTATGTAAAAGATTTCAAAGGCGACGGGCATCTAAAGCCTCCTCT
>JBCAUI010159089.1:0-17724 GCA_038406195.1 Haplosyllis anthogorgicola
TAGACAAATACTTGGTTTTAACTGAGTAACTTTATTCTGGCAGCCATACTGCCTTGCTCGGTTCCAACAACAGATGGTGTACCCGCATTGGGTATGGATTTCGGCTGGGTACAGGCAAAACGTTACGATCAACAAATATGAACGATATCTGTTACAACATGTCCTACAAAGAAGTGTCAAAACGGAAGATCGGATAGCAGAAAAAAGAAGAAAGCACATGATTATTCCACGCTTCTGTTTGACCTAACTAATTTGTGCCTCATCGTATTCTGTTTACTTGCAGGGACGACCTTGGTTTCCGGGAAGGACACTGTATGACTGGGCATGGCAACTTTGTTTCTAGTGTCTGTCTTATGCCGCCAGATGACAAATACCCTCATGGCCTTATCATGACTGGCAGTCATGACAACGATATCTTGGCATACACACTGGATTCTCCTCAGCCAGTCTTCAAACTATCTGGACATGCTGAAACCGGTAGGTTCATACAGTAAGGTATCGTAATAATAATCGAGGAAAGGATCGAGGTCAAGGTTGTACAATAATGGAGCCAATCCTGCCCAAGAGTTCTGTGCAACTAAACCAGTTTCTAAGGTTCCATTATTCATATCCTAACATGATGTCAATCTATTTTTGTAATTATTTTACAGTTAATTTGGCTGGATTTTTGTGACAATAAAATAACCTTGCTCTGGACAAGTGCCGGAACTCAGACTGGGCACTGTTAATTGGTTAAGTCATGGCTCAACTATCCAGAGCCTCTTGTGTTAGAATAAAACATTAACGTATCAGAAATGTTAAATTACTCCGCAGTATACGTATGTGGTACGGTTATAGTATGACTGATATTTGTGTGGATATTAATTTTCTACTCTGAATCTGTGTTTAGTGTGCAGTTTGGCAGCTGGAAAATTCGGATCTCTACTGAGTGGTTCGTGGGATAAGACAGCTAAAGTTTGGTTGAACCAGAAATGTGTAATGACTTTGCAAGGTACGGCATTCTTAACTACATGTTCATGAACGGAAACTGCATGAAGGACATAATGAGGGTACTCGAGTTTATTTTCATCCACGCTCAGGGACAATCAAGGAAATCTCACATGTTTTCACATATTAAACACCGCAGGATGAACCATTTTCATAGAATCATTCCTTTTTAGGACATGAAGCTGCTGTGTGGGCCGTCGCCATCTTGCCCGAGGGAGGATTCATGTTAACTGGATCTGCTGACAAGCTTATTAAATTGTGGAAGGCTGGTAAATGTGAGAAAACTTTTAGAGGTAAGTGAATATTGCTTGATGTATTTTTAAAGGCAGCAGCTACAGAGGTTAATGGTGCAAACAAGTCGTTTTCAGTCAACTCAAAACTGTTAGTACAACAATGGTCTGTTGTTTTGCACGACAAATTATTTTGAATACACAGATCGGAATACGTATACACATCAGTTAATTATCAATTGATTTCAATATAGGTCATGAAGACTGTGTGAGAGGGCTTGCCGTCCTGTCTGCTGCTGAATTTCTGTCATGCTCCAATGATTCTACAGTACGCCGGTGGTTAACATCAGGAGATTGTACTCAGATTTACTATGGACACACTAATTATGTGTATAGCATTTGTGTGATGCCAAATGGCCAGGACTTTATAACTGGTGGTGAGGATCGCACATTGAGAGTATGGCAGGATGGTGAATGTAAACAAACACTGACCCATCCTGCACAGTCAGTGTGGACTGTTTGTGCTTTACCTAATGGTGATGTAGTTACAGGAGCCAGGTAATGACTTTTAGTGTTTGATTAAATCTTAATTTAATTCAGTAAACACATACATAGTAAACATGTAAAAAACTGAAAAGTCGAGAATTTATTCTTAACAGTGAAACACTTTATCTTGTAGTGACGGCATACTGAGAGTGTTTTCTTGTGCTCCGGAACGGCAGGCTCCAGCAGAAGAACAACAGGCGTTTCTTGACTCCTTGGCAACTTCCAACATCCCATCACAGATAGGTGATGTGAAAACACAGGATTTGCCAGGAATGGAAGCACTCCTGAATCCAGGTTAACTGTATGGTTTTATCGATGATTTTCTCCAATAAATGATCATTTTTGTGAGCATGTGTAGTGTAACGATAACGTGCCATTGACTTCTAGGAAGAAAAGATGGTCAAACTATTATGGTTAAGGATGGAAAAAGTATAACGGCTCACACGTGGAATGCTTCAGAGGGAAGATGGCATAAAATAGGGGACGTTGTTGGTGGTAGTGGTGGAGGTCAACAGGCATCTGGTAAACAGCTCTATCAAGGAAAGGTAGGATACTGTTTATGAATTTCTGGTAGTAAATTGATTGTGAAAACATTACATGCATAAAGTGAAATTCGCTCTCGAAGATCATTTTATTGGACTTCTGCAGAAATAAAATTCTGCTTAAGCACAGCATAGTACTGGATAGTAGAGTCCGTTTAATAATCTCAGGGGCTTTTCAAACTGATAGAAGATTTGTTTGTCGGAAATGTTCTTTATCATTTTAAATTCAGGAATATGATTACGTGTTTGATGTGGAGATTGAGGAGGGTAAGCCACCTCTGAAGTTACCCTACAACATCGCAGAGGATCCGTATATGGCTGCCCATAACTTTCTAGAGAAGAATGAGATTAGCCAACTATTTTTGGATCAAGTGGCAAAATTTATTATGGACCAATGTAAGGGAATTGAACTTGGTACCGGTTCTCGACCTGAGATATCTGATCCATTTACTGGCAAGTAAATTTGCTTATTTTTGAAACAAATATCGTTTAGCTTTATATTAACGAGGTTATGACATTGCAGTGGCTAGGAATTGAATGATGTTGGATTAAAAGAGTAAATGATAATTGACATGTACATTGAAACAACATTTGTGCACAGTTAACATAGAAATTAATTGAAAGTATGGTGTAAAAATTTATTAGGAGCGGGACGTTATGTACCAGGCTCTGAAACGAAGAGTGGACCAGCTGGTGGGACTGATCCTTTTACGGGAGCAGGAAGATATGTACCACAATTTAATCAAAACGGGAACACTGGGACAACCTATGGGGCTGACCCATTTACAGGTACATCTGTTTATATAATTTAGCAGTGTTATCAGTTGAACAAAATTTTATGGAAATTAATAAATATTCCTTTAATTTCACGATTTGTTCGGGTTTTTTTTTCAAGGTTCCGGAAGTTACAAGCCAGCAGGTGCATCGGGAGGTGGAGATTCACAGGGACCAGCCAACATGTTTTTCCCACAGAAAGAATTCATATCGTTTGATCAAGCCAATGTGACGGCTATCATAGGTACGAAAAAATATACACGTGTATTTTTAAGATAAAAACACATTTTTAATTAACCTGTTTGATGTAAAGAAAAAGACTTCACCAATGCCGTTTACACTTATGATGTTTCATATAACCAGGTAAAGTGAGAGAATTCAACAGCACAGTAGAGCCGGAATACCAGCTTAATGATGCATCGATACAGGTTTTAGAAGAACTGACGACGAGTACATCACCGAATGCTCAACAAATTGACATACTATGGAAAGCACTCCAGTGGCCACAAGGTAATTTATTACACTCTTCGTATCCATTGATAGCTTGTGGAAAATTTCTCTGCACTTCAGAACTTGCTAAGAGGTTTTGTTTGTCAGTATTCTTCACCATTCCCGTGGATTCAACCGTATTTTCGTCTGCTTTTAGATAAAGTATTTCCCGTGTTGGACATTCTGAGAATAGCAGTAAAAACAGAGACAGTTAGTGACCATTTCTTCAATGCGAAGGATGGAAACGATTTTCTCCAGCTATTGATGAAACTTGCATCTCCAGAAGGACCTGCAGCAAATACAATGCTTGTCCTTCGAACTCTAACAAATGCATTCAAAGAACCGACGAGCAGAACCCCTTTACTTGCGAATAGAGATTACATCATTGCAACTATGGTGACCTGTAAAGTTAGCAAAAATAAGAACATTCATGTCGCCATGGCCTCAGTTCTCCTCAACTATGCTGTAGCTTTCAATCAATTATTCGATGTGGAAGGAAAATCTCAATGCCTTTCTGCCGTCACAGAAGTAATGGATTCGGTGCAAGACGGTGAGGCCAAATTTCGTCTGTTAGTTTGCCTGGGAACTCTAATTATAAATGATGACAATAGTATTGCCATTGCTAGCTCTCTTGGCTTGTCTCCAACCGTAGGCAAGTTAAGAGCGGTTACTGAACCAGGTAAAGTGGGTGACTGTGCGAGGCTGGTGTATAATACGATGAATAATTTGCAAAATGTTGACATAAAGTTTCGCTGAAACGTAACTTATTGAAATTTACAACAGTAATTTAGTTGAATTCATTTTCAGGTACCCGTGGTTACTGCTTTTAATTGGCTAGCTTAAGCATGTCATGAGATCCTAATAGTAACACTTTACTCAAGGATGCGATAATTTTTTTCGTCCCACCTTATTATAAAGTTTAGCCCTTTTGGAATTAAATATGTAGTACATCTCAAAAACTGTATCTTGTCGAAGAAAATTAAACTATAATCATATATTCTAGTATTGCAGCGTGTTTTATCAAGATAACGTTTCGATTTACACGATCTTGGATTTGTATTGGAACAATATGATGATAAATAGACACTGTATTTGAAAACGGCCTATTCTAAAATAAAATAATATTGCACGTCTATAAATTTATAAGAAAAATAAATACATATAACTAACATTGTGTTGTACAACTTTTAAACAAAAAGGCAAACAGATTGCTGCACTTTTTTTAAAAAGTTTTTTATTGGACCAGGGTCCATTTGTGGGGCCACTGATAACCCCTGTTTTGGACTTCGTGTGACCGTCCCCATGGGTTTTAAATCCAGGGTGGATCTCTCGCCTGCACTCTTGCTTGCGTGCTGCACTTAATGTTAAACTTTTGTAAAATACTACCAATTACAGTATGTGGGTCTACACACTTCATAGTGAGTTAGTTGTATTTTGTCACTTCCTTTCATTTTTGACTGGGGTCTTGCATTTTAATCTACCGATGACGTCCTTAGCACTCTTGTCCTGAATACATGGATTATTTTATGCTCATGTACCTGTATTCTATCAAGCAAACATTGGGGTTACCCGTTTTTAATTTGGCAGCTATATTTCCAGTTATTTTTATACTTTTCTCAACACCGGTCTAAATTAAAAATACAAATGGGAGCATTAATTAAGATGGGGACGTTATGACTTGCCTGTTGGTATTTCAGACTTTGACGTCATTGTCTCCAGTATTAAGGGGGATCGATCCTTTTAATTGCCGTAAATAAGCATGTTGAATATGAATTTTTCTGATATTGCAGAAATTATATTTTATCAATGCTGAGACATCATTCTGTACCTTTTGGGGTGCAAAAGGTAAAAATTGGGTGTAAAAATTAATTTTAAGACATTTTAAATGTCACAATTTACACAAGTATTACAAATGTGCAAATGCATTTACAATATACTTATCTTAGGTCATATCTTTCCATAAAGCAAAGATATAATGCAAATAGTTATTTTTACTTTTTGAGCCAGATAAATAAAGAAATAAAACCACCCCCAACAGTGTTTGGTATCCAATTAAACGTATTTTTACTTTAAAATACAATTAAAAAGTATGTAGAAAACATATTTTGTATGTTGTAGAGTCAAATGTGACATCTAAACTACTTTTTCATTTAAAAATTTGTGGTATTATCCAGGAAATTTGGATTTTAAATGGCTAGTTAAAAAATTTGTCTGATGACCCTTACATTTCTCTTCACAATTATCATCTGTAACATCCTATAGGATGACTTGTGCCAAGTTTGAAAAAAATCTAATTACTTTTGAAATGGATAATATAGCTTTATGCTGATTTTTCATAGTATTTCTATTGTAAATTGTTTTGGTAATGTGCATTTATCTCAAAAATAAAGTTGATGACCCCACATGAAAATACCATTTTTGTGTTCAGTACAAGGTAACAATTCATAGAAAAAAAGTTTTAAAATTCTAAATACTTCGACTTGAAAGGATCGATCCCCCTTAAATTTACAATAAAATCATTTTTGAGCAATATATTATATTTCACGACACAAATCTACAGGAAATGAAATGATTCAGATCAGACACCCCAGTTGTCGTCAATATTACTGAGAAAATTACTGGGCACTACTTGGTGGATGCAAACCGGAGAACTGAAAGAACGCTTATGCTTCAATGAGATTTATTTTATACAGGAAATCTACATAAATTCAGTATAATAAAGATGTTCGATGAAATATCTTGGCAACGGTATCAACGGCAACAGTATGGAAATGTCATGTGGCGTACTATAAGAGTACTATACTGTGCTGAATATTTTTATGATTTTCGACATTAGGAGATTTGCTTGCCAACATATTTCATTCTCCTTATGTACACATACTACATTACTTTTCAAATGTACAAGTATATATAACACTGGTGCACGTGATACTCGTCAATCTACGGAGTATATTTTAAAGTGTTTGTGGTCTTCATTTCCAAATAAATAACTAGTGTTTATGGTCATCATTTCCAAATAAATAACTTTCTGGCATACAAGTATATGGTATTCCAATCATTAAGCAACGTAGAAAAATAGTCATTTGGTGATGTAAGTACATGCATGGTTCCTTCCAGTCCTTTGTACAGTGCCATACTTTACAGTGCTTGTCACATGGAGGATGCCATTTGTGATACAGACACACACAGGTTTATTCAGGCATAAAATATCCTGCAGTCCTTAATAAATGCCATCAAATGGTTTATTTCCATGAAATTTATCCACCACACTACAGTCCTGTGACAGCATTACTGTATGATTGCTTTAATGTTAAACACAAGTTTCCTCGCATATACAGTTCGCCTGAACTATGAACACCGCGGCGTTTTGGACCGTTCACCTACAAAGAGATTTTAAAGTGCGAAAAACGTGGAGTCAGCCACTAAAATACATTCAATATTCAAATATCAAATGCACGTCATTTTAATGCAGGATGCAATTCGAGATTACATTCCGAAGTTATCTACAAACCTCATTCAGCATTTGTTGGTTGCTGCTGTGGCGTTGTTGAAGAGGGTCTTGACGACGATTTGCTCTGTTGGTATGGCTGTGTTGTTGCCGGTTGCTGCTGTTTATCATATTTGACTGAGTATTTATTGTATGTATAATACGGTGCTTTAGTGATATCATTGTCAGTGTGCCGTGTGGTTTGGCATGCTTTATTGTCCTCACTAAAACCCATGAGCCATTTATCACAAGCATTCTTGGCTTCCTCCGTAACATTTTCCTCGACGAATGTGTCCACCCATGTTGTGAACTTCTTGTGCAACCTCATTGACACCCGCTCGTGTGACTGAAATATTAAACCAAAAGCTGTAAAATCTACCCTCTGAATGTATCTTTGTTTTTAGGGAGGCTCGAACAGTTCATTCTTTATTAAACGTTTACTACCACTATCTTTTACTACACTAACAATTGTGCAAATAACTTCGGTTGAATAAGCAGATGTACCTGTTGTGCTCGTTTCAGAGCCATTCTTTTGTACAGATAGCTTTCGCTGTTGACAACATAGACCATCTTAAACGAATTCACATTGAATTTGCATTCAGTATTGTCCATGATATCCATGTCTTCTCCCAGCTTTTTCGGCAACGATAAAACATCTTTCTCCTCCTTATCTCCTTCCTTATCTGGTTCATCACCATCTTTGGTTTGTTGTTTCTTATTGGATCTTCTTGTTGCCCTTATGTTTCTGTAATAGAAGAACAACTAAATGTACTTAGAAGTCAATAAATTTACTTGGGTTTTGAATCGTCTGTTAAATAACTACAATAACGATAAGCACAAAACAGTGCCCAGCGATGGACCCATTTAATACTTTTGTCTTGTTATCGTTTACATTTTCCTCTAAAAATGATCCTGCTCCCACATTTTCTCACGTGGAGTAAAAACGTTTGTTTACCTTGGCAAGAACACTGGTTTTCTCGTCAGCTGTTCCTTCAGTTCTTCTGTGATATTGGTATCGTTTGCAATGTATTTTTCCACATACTCGGACCATTTCTCAACTTCAACAGGATCCTCCGAGTTTTCTGTTTCAGTGTCTAACAGCTCCAAGGTGAGTTTATTGTCAGCCTTATACTGTAGCGAAATTAACGGTATTATTAACAGCATTCACTGCTTCAAATTTTAGAAAACCTGCATTGACTTAGTTCGTACTGCACAGTGTTTCAGTACAAATTCCATCAAAAACGTCAATGTTCACAGTGAATATATTTTAATTTCACTGATTACAAATACATGTCTTACAACATTACCTTTCTTTTAAATTTCCAGTTTACTACCAAGAAAAAGACGACAAAATCTTAATCTGAAAAATGCCCAAAAAACCTACCATCAAAACTTTGAAGCAGTTTTCTTCAGAAAGTAATTGTTCGGCCTTTCTCTGATAAGCTGCTTCCGCTGTGAGTCGTTGAAGAGCCGTGCCCAACGCTCCACCCGTTGCGCCGTGCTTGGTCTCCTCCAGATACAGATCCAAGGTCTGTACACAAATATCGTCACACACTAAATGTTGTAGCTGTTTAAAACCAGAAGCAAATGAACATGCATGTACATTTTAAACAAACCGGCCCAACAACTGTACAGTATCAATACAATAACAATAAATTCTATTGCTGACAAATAATAATAAAGCGATTGCTGATCTCTTTTGTCATGGATCACTAATGCACTCCTAATTATGTGTATATTTTCAACAAAAAATGAGATAATTCCACGGACATGATGAATTATTTTACAATATGAATTATTACCTGTCTAACTATATTTTGCACCACCTTGTCCATTGTGAAAGAAATATAGGCATGAATTCCAAATAGTTCCCTCATGGTATCTTCGTATTGTGACGATTCTAGATTCCCATCAAGTAAGTTTTTCACCATATCCAAGAAATATGGGTAATACTCATCAGGTTCCACTTCACCTAAAAATAAACGCCCGATGTTTAATTTACCTGAAGAATTTTTCATCCTTCTTCTATCCTCGACAAATATTGTGCTACATACTTGGAGCTTTAAGTCGAAGTGCTATGGCAGTGGATTCTTTTCGGTCTCTCTTGCATTTTGCCTCATCTTCCGCTAATCGTGCTGCCTGTTGATAGATCTTGTAAAGTCTCTCACACAGTATGTGATGTAACCGGAAAAACAAGTACCAGTTGTTGTTCACGAACATTAGGGAATACATGTCTTCCTACAAATTGGGAGCAAAAATCAAAAATTATTATTTGAAATCTATTCTCAAAAAAATATAAAATGACGCTCTTCGTACGTTCTAAATTGAATGCTGGTAAAAATAAATTTTCATAGAAATTTGCCATACTCACATTGGTTTCTTGTTCTTTATCGGAATCACTGAGTGTGCCATTAACCATGTGTACTTCACCGTCGTCTCCCACAGAAACACCTGTTCTTTTGTCCTTTTCACTATAACCTTTCTTCTCTTGAGTTTTGGTACCGTCAATTTCCATAGGTTCCTCTTTTATTTCCTCCTTAACTTTCATGGGAGCCGAGTTATTGTTATTGGTCGTACCGTTTATACTTGGTGTCGTCGTATTAACAGTGGTATTTGTTACATTGCTTAGTGGTGGTTTCAGATCTTTGTCATCATCTGTATCCATTTCTAAAATATGAGAGAAGGTCATGTGTGTATATCATTTGCAAATAAGCCTTGCACTCACACTGTTAAAAGGTTCTAAGGTTCTAGTATCTCGAACTGCTATGACAATTACGATACAACAGTGACATTTAACTACACAAGTACCACTTTCAATTAAAAACATTTGATATCAAAAGCAAAGTAGCTACACGTCTTACCATCATCATTATCACCTTCATCGTCGCTCAATTCTCCTCGACTTATGAAGTATAAATCCGGGATATGGTGATATAATAACTGTTTTATTTTTTGTTTATCTTCTTTGTGTAAGCCTGAAATTGTACAAGAACTTAATTCCATGTGCCCATATTGTTAGGAAAAATAGAATATAAAATTCTAATACTTAAATGCAGTTATCTTCATTCGACAAAATGAGCGGACGTCTTACTTGCTTGTCTTTTCATGTGATGAACAATAAGTGTAACTGCATCATCCAGAATTGACTTGTCTTTGTAATGAAACGTGAGGTGTGGGCCTGACGATGTTGAGGTTTGTGGTTGGTCCCCAATGTTTTCTGCTGCTTGAGCTTCTTGTCGCTGAAGAATAAGAACATAATCGTAATCCAAATCGGTCTGGCGATTAGGGTGTTGAAACTAAACAATTTAACAATGTTTAATATTATGTCTGCTAAGGAAATGAGGAGTCAACGTTAAGTTCGTTGAAATGTTACAGATTTCAAACTTTATATTAAAAGAACAATCTTACCTCATCGAATATTGTTTCAATTTCATTAAGCAGTGCCTTTGACCTAATGGATTTGACATCATTTTGTTTAAAGTTTATGCCTTGATGGTCCAAGGATTTTAAGTAGTACTTTTCGTTTTGTTCCCTCCAAATCTTATTAAAGTTTCTCTGAGCTTCTCTCCATTCTTCTTCTTTGGCTTTTAACCTTCGTAACACGAGGGGAACTGCAACTACTGGATTTTTCTTAAGACCATCAATAATGTCCGGAGATTTGTCACCATATATCCTACAAATACGAGGCAAAGGATTATCTTTGGTTTTTCCAGCATTTCCACCACTTGGGTCTTCCAAGTATTCTCAACTTAAAGGCTATCAAAATACATACACGAATGTATATTTCATTGCTAACCCAATTCACAAAATGCCTGCTTTCACTTCAATTAGATTTCTTTTTGTAAAATTTATTTGCATACCACTAAAGATTGTCTTGTTTTTATTAACGTAATCGTGGTCGTACCGTTGAATGGCCTTTCTGTGAAGTACTTCTGAGGTACCACCGAGACAGTTGTCCAATCTGAACTTAGCCGCTTCTTCTGATGTCATTCGCGACAATTTCTTCTGAACAGCTTCCAATACACGTATGGTTGACAGATTGGTTTCCAAGACTACATCAAGCTGGAGTAAAAATATAACCATCACATCACTTATTGTTCAAAATACGTTCTTCTCTTAAGACAATCATCACCTTGCAGATCTTTTCAGTCAATCTGGCAATTACAACATTCACCCCGAAAGTCTTACTTCTACTAGTGAAATTCTTATGTTAACCTCGAAATGACACACAACTATATTTACAGATTTATCATTTGTGTGCTCTCCTTTGTATGTACATGTACCACCTGGTACGCCATATCTTTTCGATAGTCTGACGATAAGTAGAATAAAAGTAATAATAAAATAAATGTTAAGTCCAGCACAATCATTCGTCTATTTTATCAACATTCATACATCAGAAATTTAGATTTCTTTCATGGACGTAAGATGGGGCTAATGAGGAATGATTCTCCTGGCTGCCTGCTGTTTGAAGTCTCTATACCTGGAATCTTTCGTCTTCACATCTGTAAATATGCTCTTCATACGTCGTTTTCCTCATTGTTACAAAATTGGAGTCTTCGGACCAGGACGGAAATGAAACCCAAATGTCATTCAACACCTATAGGCAAATCAATAATAAAGAACACAAATGCAACTAAAACCTATTAAGTCAAGAGGATGGCCTGTGCTTAAACTGTAGGTTTCATGGGAAGAAGCACCTTTGTATTAAAGTACTGTATTAATGCAACCTTCTTTTATCTAATCGAATTCTTGCCATTAAAATGATTAAATGGTGACAAGAAATGGTTTTCGACTAAACTGTTTCACTGAAAACTTGAATGATCGAGAACATTATTTACGCAAGGTTTGCATTACTGAAGACTTTAATGCTTTCAGGTAAAGCCTACAGTTCAAGGCAGCCATAGCCACCCAAGAGGACGTACCTCAAAGCGTTCATCTTCACACCTGTAGATATGTTCCTCAAATTGTGTCTTTCGAGAACTCACAAAAGTGGAGTCTTCAGACCAAGAGGGAAAGGACACCCAAGTGTCATTCAAGACCTACGAGGTCAGAGAAAACATGTTTCTGCATATAACGTGTGTGTTTCGCATATGGCATACAGTTTAATTATGCATCTGTCCACACATCAAAAACTCATTCCCAAATCCGAGTTGAAAGCAAATACCTCTCATTGTGAGCATTACAGAACACAATTACACACCGTTGCTTATTTCTTTAACATAAGTTTCTTCCAGTGACAAATCTCAGTTTCTTCTAATTACAAATTTTTGCAAAGGTTATAGAATACAAGAATGTCTTACCTCTTTACACAGTGCTGTCCTGCCGCTACATCTAGGCTGCTGGTAGGTTTTCGGTAAAGCCCTGTAGCTGGCACCATAACGTTTACACGATGCATAATCTATGTAAATTCAATGTATAATGGTGTACAATTATTTGTTCCGATGCATCTTGTCAGTGCCACAAAAATCGAATATCTATTTCACTGGAAGTGTAAGGTTCTTACCAATTTCCATTGCCAGTTCACCGCATATCCTCTCTTTTCCTATGGCAGATTGAGGAACTGCTTCAATCATGCCCGATTCTTTGTAGCCCAAAAAGTCCTTGAACCACTTGAACAACTCGGGGAATTTCCTATGCCAAAAATGAATTTCATGTAATAAAAGATGTATTTCGAGGGCTAGCAGATCCTAGCAGACCAATCTGTTAACACACAGCTAGATCATTGAGTCTACAACCTTCCATTGCATAGCATAAATGAATAATGTTACTATAAATTATAACAATTATAACAGAACTTACCCCAAGAACGGCTGAACCAACTGTACTAGTTCTGTCCTTGAGATGACTTCCTGATTAAACAGTACCAAGCACCGTAAAAAGTTTTCATACACTTCTTGGTTTCGTAAAGCCTTTCGTACCTAAAGGGATTTTTTAAAATTAACAATGTACAGATTTCTTGCAATTTCAGAAAAAAAACTTAAAAGACAATGTAATGCCACAGAACCTACTTATTTGTATGAAATATATGTAAACAAGCTCTGAACAGAAAAAGAATACACATACCTTATCGAAGAAGGCATACTCGTTCAGTGTTCCGTATTTCCCAGCTTCACTTAGAGTGACGTCTTTTAACGTAGACGATTTAGGTTTCTGAAGAAATAAAGAGATCGGACATTAAACGCAAATCACAGCTACGCACGAGTTGAAATAATCTGTTTTGGTTGGTTTTTTTTGAGGGACTATCCGAAGCTTCACATTTCTTTGCACTCCTTAAAACCTTTGCTCACCTTAGCTGGGGGTCCAGATCCCGTGGAAGGACGCCTCATGTGAGCTGCTGTTTTGTTATTAGCACTTTTGTTTCCAAATCCTGGCTTTTTCACCGTGGATGAATGATCATTCCTCATGCCTCCCAGTGCTGAATCTGCAGCTGTCAAACCCTGTAATGTCGAGGATTCTCACTTAGTGATACATTACACTTTTGTTACAGAGAACAAAAATTAAAAATTAGTGTATCTGTTTCTCAGTGAAAAAGTACCACATATCTGTACCCATCTATCCGTCAACAGAAATTACTATATGCCTGGTAAGAGCCACAATGTACATTTGGTGAAGGTACAGTGTGGCAAGAGACCGGCACACGTATTTCAACTGATAAGTCGTCAAGAATATATCCGCGAGGACGAAATTTAATAATGCCACAGAGAAATCTTCATAAACTTACACTCATGCCACCGAATGCTCCAGATCCATTTGCATCGGGAAGAAACTGTCCAAACTCTGACAGCAGGTCTTCTTGATTTTGAAACAGTTTGGCTACTTGAGAATAAACTTGAGATTCGGTTAACGGCTTGTATCCGTCACCCACGCCCATACCAGGTCCGTCTTTCAGATTCCGTTGCTCTTTCTGGTATGTGTGCAGGATTTCAAGGAAGGCTTTGTATATTTCAGGTTGGCCTTGAAATCGGTTCTGGAAAAAATTGCATCCTTGACCCTTCACACATAAAATTTAGCCAACCTGTACTTGTTTGTTACATTACAAGACATCCAAATGTAATCACAAATGTCATATTCCTATTAAACGAATGCAAACATAAAATCCCAAACCTTTATTTTATTCACGTAATTAATGGCATGGTTGAATTCAACAGGTTGGCCTGCTTGCTGTCCCTGTCCTGTGTGAGGAGGTGAAGCCAACGGTTCTTGTGCTGGACGAGCTTGGTGATACGTATGGTGAGCTGCTGTGTTCGTGGACTGTACCTGTCCAATCGGCTGCGCCTGCAAAAACACCTACAATTCTATAGGTCACCTGCTTTGCACAATTAAGAAAAAGTACATCGTGTAAGTTAATAAATGCAAACTGTTACGTGGGTATTCCTAAACAACAAATCTTTCACCACATTCATCCCATTCAGACATTTATCTACTTGGGAATAACTTTTTATAAGCATACTTTCGTAGCAGCTGTGTTCAATGTTTTCATAGCAAGGTCGAGCACAGAAGCATCTCGAGTACTGCTGGAAGTGTTTGTAGATGTTGGCGTTCCATGGAGAGGTAGGGTTAAAGACGCCATTCCTGGTTGGTGGACGTTTATTGTTTCATTGGCTTGAACTTCTATCTTGTATCCAGGCGGCAAGAATGTATTAAAACCAACAATCAAATCCGGATGGCCTTTGAAAAGGTTCGATACCCTGTTTATAACACCTGGTGTGTCGATACTGAAATCCAATAAAAAGTAACATTACTTTTTATGTATTTTCAAATTGGATAAATGAGACTGTGCCACCATGTCTTTACAAAAGCCCCAAACACACGGTTTTGCACAGTGCTATCCACAGCAAGTTAATCGCATAAATTTGACAATAAAGTTTAGTCCTTGCTATTTCATGAGCTAAACGTGTACTTGAAGCGATCTTTTAATCCCTCTTTCGTGATCATATAGAATATTTATTCAAACTTACGTTTGAGATTTAAATTCCTTCATTATGTCCAGAAAGTCATTGTAGACTTGAGGTTGATTTCCAAACTGCAATTTGACTTGATCCAGGTAAGATAACGCATCTTCAACTTTTAATCTTTGGAATTGTTGCTGTTGCTGCTGTCCTTGAACTCCACCCATGTGTGGCTAGAAGGATAATTTGATAAAATTGCATGTCAAATCTGGGTTATTTCATCATTTCTACTTTTGAACGACTAAAATACACATGTCAACAAGATACTAAACTACTACTTTTATACCTGTGCATGGGGCTGTGCTGCCAGTGCTTGCGCATGAGCAGCTTGTCCCTGTATCGTAGTCCCATGGTGTGGTGGTCCATGAATACTTGCTCCTGGATGCCCTCCTTGATTCACCCTGAAAGAAAACAATGCACTTTTAATATCTGAAACACTGCTATGTGGAACATAACGATGTTACTCTCTTTAAACGCGGAGAACTTTACAGAATGGTGAAATTATGGTTTAAATATCTGAACAGGCGACACCTCTGGGAAATGGTGGCTGTAAAGAAACAAAAACAGAAGTACTTACTGATATCCCTGAACGGGGTACTGCATGCCTTGAGACATTGTTGTGTGTGGGGCTGGCTTTGTGAAGCCGTGGGCCCCCGACTGATTCAAAACTCGCTGGTGGTATGTATCCGTTCCTGTAACTGGTCCTGACACTCCTCGATCCTAAAATCAAATATATTGAGATACATAAAAATACATAACCAAAATTTAATCATCAACAAACTAAAGTCAAAACTAAAATTTCAAAAGCCGAAGTACCTGTTCTTCTAGGCGACGTTGCATCATCACCCAAGACCAAACATTAGTTGAGACTTGAGATCAACAATCCTGCCAAAGAAAAATTGTGGTCTCTAGAGAAGTCATACTGGCGAGGATGGGTACTTATATCACAGCATTACTGAGTAATGTCTATTGAACAGGGAACTGTTGAATGCCTCCCTTTCCTCCCTATTACTTTTTGGATTTGTGCAGTCTTTTGTGCATATTACAGGCCCTCAAAATTGAGGGGTTAGGTCACAATAAGAATTACACTTGCTGTGAACTTCAAGTACTACTGTACTTGTGAAAATAGGTCCAAATGGACCTGAGCTCATTTGGCATTGTCATTAACTAAGACAACATACAGGTTACAATATCACATGGATGTAAATAAAGTGTCCAAGATCAAATCCCAAATAAGTGACCCATGAAAAAACACAAATATGGCTGCCAAACTGCAAATATTGGTGGTATCAATATAATTTTACAGGAAATAAAGATGGCATATAGATGCATAAGGCTGCCAAATATGAAACTTGCATCATCAATTGATTGTCCAAGAGAAAGGTTCAAAGAAAAAAACAAATATGGCTGCCAATTTGAGAATAATGGCCACAGCAACATAATTTTTGCTAAGGACATAGGCACATATGTGTGTAAGATATGAAGTCTCTATGATCAATAGAGTGCTCAGGGTGAGTTTGCACAGACAACACCAACGTCAACAATGACAACGACGGACAATTCATGATTCTATAGGCTCTTTGGCAATTATGCCAAATGAGCCAAAAACGTTAAAGCTGTACTTATTTACACTTGTTTTTATTTTTGTTTTTTTTTGGGTTCGTAACAGTTTTCATTCGTATCCTTCTGTTTTATTATTATTTTTACTCCACTTACTTATTCATTATTGTGTATTACTTAATTCTTCCTCTATGTTTATCATGATTAAACGGAATGGTTTGTATGAGTTTGTACGTATATAAACTACAAATATTAAATTCTTCCGCTTGTCTTCTATTTGTCCTTCTACTTGATGAACGCTTCTGCTGGTATGCTGCCTTTTGCCTGCAAATATTACAATTTTGACAGTACAATTTATTTCTTGCTGTGTATCTATCGAACTGAGACCCTATTTAGTTTTACAATCATACACATGCAATAATTTTTTTCCGTAAATGTATTATATTTTTCCTATATCCCATTTTACCAACTTGTCAAGACATTTATATCGTACTTAGTATCAATGACACTGTTTCCTTTACTTACATTAAATTCTGTAAACACTTGTCCTGCTTTGTCATAGTTCCAGTCATTCTGGGCTAAACATCTGCAAGGTAAATATCCCAAGTATTAGTCACGTTCACGTTTAAATAAGAAAGTTCATTCCACGTCTTACTGTTACCATATTGTTTCTAGATAAAGCATTGTCTCTAATTAAAGCGCCTCCTCTTTTTTTCTTGATAAATTAAAAGAATATTGATATTTTCAAGGATGTTATTTTTGTGTAAAGGTAACTAGTATCATTTCATTTGCATGTAACTTTCCTTACTTTCATTAGCTGCATATAATATCAATTTGAGTATGGTGATCCCCTTTCCCGCCGTAACCAAGTATACTTGACAGGTCAATGTTTGTATTCCGCACCGCCACGTACAGATACGTCATTGGACGGTTAGTATTGATTTTTGTGTGTCGGGCAGCAGCAGCAGCAGCAAGCCAGCACAAACTAGCCGCAAGTATCCACACATGCGCAGTTCTGTGTTTTTAACCACATTTTGGCCGCCATCTTGCTAAGTGAAACACATTGCCTGTTGTTTTGAGGAAATTCTCCGAAATCTGATCAAAGTAAGTAGTTATATCATTAGTAATCACTTGTAATAATTGAAATGTTGTCCAGT
>JBCAUI010159200.1:0-17723 GCA_038406195.1 Haplosyllis anthogorgicola
TCAATGCCTTAATGCTATTCCAATACGGATTGTGAAGTTAACCCTTTACTATCTATTTTTAAAGGAAAAAGTCACTTCGCGACATTGAGAAAGAATTCTTACTTAATGTGCTGTCATCAAGTGTATGCACAAGGACATATCACTGGTATTGTTTAACATAACGTTTACATTGTGAGGTATGTTGTGCTACTATGCACTTTCGTATTGATTTTTCGTATGTTGCTATAGATCCTTGGTTAACAATTGGAATATCTGTACGTGTGGATAAAGACGTTACCTCTCATGATTTTGATTTCCCTCAATGCAAACTTGCAACTGATTTGATCGTGGAAACTGATTTTCTTTATTGCCACATGTTTTTCACATTCACTGTCGATACCAGCGAACACCAGACCATTAGCACCATATCCTATCGGTCGCAGTTCGGTGAACCTTGAACCGACGTTGAAGTTACTCATGAACTGAGTATTAATGCTCAGCGGTTCACTTCTCGGCGCAGCCATCCCACTAAAGTTCACTTTGTCAGCTGCTGTCCATTTTGAATTTCTGTAAAATAATTAACATGAAGTTGAAATTGTTAATTCTAAATGTAATTTTAATGAATCATAAAAAAATAAGTGAACGTGACTCTCTAATATTATAAAGGTCTCAATGTAGAGAATAAGGTAGACAGAGTAAATCTATTAAGCATCGTGTTCACATTCAGTGTTTCATAACTACTGGTATTGTTTCTTTTAATTCGTAAAATTCCACAAAATAGTCTAAATCTGTTAACCAAGGGCTTGTCAAGGTCTATGATGTCGATTGTTTTGGTAGCTTGGTTTGGTGTTGTGCCAGATGTTTGTTGACAAACTTGACCTCATTTATTCAACACCAAAATGTAGCCCAACTGATCCACTCAAAAACAGGAATAGTGTGTCTTTCAGGAGAGTACTAAATTGAAAATAAGTCTACGTACCTAAGTCCCTAAAATCCTCAAGGATAAGGGGAGAAAAGTCAAATTATAATGATCTTTTTCATTTCCTAGGAACAACTGGTAGCCATTTTTATCTGGAAAATAATACCCCTCTGGAAATCACAGCAGGTTTCTCAACATATTCCAAAATTTAACATGAATGTTTCTTTCACTGATCACAAAGCTTTGCATCAAATATGTTTGAATATTGATAATATAGAGTTAAGGTACTACAAATGGATATAATCCAAATATATTATGGAGAAGAACATTTCAATTTTGTGCTGGTTTCCTTCAGCTTTGATTGTACAAAGAGTAGAAAGTGACGCAGGTCTTCACCAGCCTACTTCAATTTCACCTGGAACCTACTTCCGGTAATTAATTTTCGATTTAAGGGTCAGAAGGGGGCTCTTTAATTCAATTTAACTTCAGATTGCAGTCGATTTACATCACAATTTGTATTTAGCTTGTTTTCTACATATAACGGGAAGCATGTATCTTCTCTGTGTCGTAAATCATCCAGGATTTCTTATTTTAGACGAGGTCAAAGTTCACCATACGTCATCTTCAAACTCAGACAAAATGGCGAAGGCAGTGGAAAACTGGCAGGCAAAGTTGGACAAAATTCTCCACGAGAAAAATACATTTACAGATCTTCTGGAAAAGGTAGAAACAAAGACTGGAGTGCGAAGATTGTATCTAGTACTAGGTAGGTGGAATAGCATAATTTATTTAATAATTAAATGGATGCCAATTGCAACTCCTGAAACCGAAAACAGCAGTTCATTCTCTTTCCAATTTGCATCCTACATCGAAGTAATTGCAGCAACCAGCAAGAAAACCTGAGCATCTGACAAACACTTGGTACAAGTAGATTTTACTAGAGTGTAAAATGCATTAATATCTGGGGTACAGGGTGTCGCACAAGAATAGGAATGTGTAAGATGAATGAATAATATTGTACGTGACTTTCTTTGTAAAGACGTGCTTTCGTTTGCATACCATGATAACTGGGTACAGATCTAATGATAACTGTTGCAAGAAATTGATTTCATTTTCAGTGATCGAAAACAGTTGTCGATTCCTTATTTGACTGATAACATTTTAAACACTTAACCAACATTTTGTGTATTGCATCACATGATGACCGGAATTTATATATCTAACAACGACAAGAAATTTTTGCCCTTTCAGGCCTTCTTGTTTTCAAAATGTATAATTCTACATGCAGATATGTCCAACGTGTCAACCTGCACTTACACAACAAATAGAAAAGGCCGTGTTAAAGTTGAAATAATCGGGGAAAGAGTGTAAATCATCAGGTTATAATGGGGAAAGCAACAAAGGTAGCTGGGATTTTGAAAACTGAAGATCGCCGTTACATAGATATTCTGCACAATACGCAATTCATTCAGTTGCAGTGGACAAAGTTTGGACCTATTTCCGAACCCATTAAAGTCCCAAAATTGATAATTCATGATCTTATTTCGTACTTTGGTCAGACACCGAACTCTTAGTCGTGTGAAGTGGGTTCAATGTACGTATTGACGTGTGTATTGACGTCCCGGTAAATGTATGCCCGTATCACATAATTTGTAAACACTTGTACACGGTGCCGATAAAATAAATGTCACTTGATGAACTTTTGTTTTTGACTCTTGATAGCCGGCTTGATAACTTGTGTGATTACCATTTCAAAGATTGTGGCATTCAGTTTTCAAAAAGGCAATAGTGTTAGGTTCGCCTGGTGACAACATAAATTGGAATGTGACGTGTTGTTTGTGTGCAAAATAATACAGAAAGAAAGAAAGATCCAAGTGCATCTTGTCGCTAAGCTAAAATAGATGTTAAGACAGGAAATCCACCTTATTTGTTAGCAAATGATGGCAAAAACATCTGAGATATTTCCTTAAGCTATGTGTACATGTAGGACTCCACAAAACATGGTGTAGTTAGTCGTGAATATACATGTACCAGAGGCCTGTAAACCAGTCACCAAATATATGTGCATTGTGATCTCAGTAATATTTTACACAAACTGGTAACCAAAAAGTGACTTGGGTGTTTGAACTGTACTTTAGTGGTCGCATAAAAATGTTCGGTTTTGTGCGGGATTTTGATTTACATGTTAAAAATAAGTATATACATGCAATTCACTTTACTGGTGCAAAACCTGCTTTTTGACGAGACGTCTATCTCAAATTGACACGTTTACCAATACTGTGGCAAAAACAAGTGTTCGTTTGTACGTGGCAATCAGTCCGTAACAAATTTGAAAGTACATGCACATGACGTTAGTGCATAGTTTCAGAAAAAATCGAAACATTCGCGTTTTGTGTGTGTACATGATGCACAAGGCACTAAATCATTGCAGTAAACCTGTGTTTGATCATTTTAGTCGTCATATTTTCAACACAATGTAAATGTATTTTATCGTTCACTCTTGCAGGTCTGGGAGTATTCCTGGCCATCTACTTGATGGTCGGTTATGGCTCACAGTTCCTGTGTAACTTCGTAGGCTTCCTCTACCCAGCTTATGCCTCGTAAGTATGATTCAATCAGTATTGGCAGCACAGCCTCGATACTTCTTATTCATGTACTATGCAAAGCAACCTCATTGATTTCTTCGGAAGTTTCAGAAAACAAAACAACAAAAAACATGAGTAATATTTGAAATTCAATGTGTACTTTTGCGCCCACATGCCGAACGAACGTGAAATTCTCAGTCAATAAAAACACAAATACAGCCAATGTTTGTTTCAAAAATTACGCAGCTATTTTTGTAAACAGATCTAAGCTACCGTGCATTATACATTCAGCAAATAGCATTAAAATTGAGAAGACACTAGGTATGGGAAATTGAATCATATGTATTAAGACGGCCTTTGTTGAGAAAATTTTTTTTATTGAATATTAACTGATGAAATTTGTAGATAATTTTCCAACACTATTAGGATAGTTCATTTTAATGAGTCAGTCTTGTGTGTTATTCAACACCGTTACATTAGCGAACATATAATTATTGACTTGTGCACGGTTGTACACTAAGTACCGGAGAATCTCGATTTATAGCCCGTCCAACTATAATAATGAGAAATTGACTCAATATTTCCATGGGCTAAAAATATTAATCCCAAGGTCGTAGTTTGAATTCTGTGACTTTTTGATACAAAAAAAGTAAAGATAAAATTAATTTTTGATTTCTAGTAGCATCTGAAAGGTCCTTGACACATGTAGAAGATTATTAAGAATGCATGTTTTACCCAAAATACATATTGCTATTTTTGAATGCTATAAGTGAATAAATACTAATTCAGAAATAAAAGTCCTGGTCTCATCTTTAAGCCCATAGTCTCAACTATAAGCCCACGGGCTAAAATTTGGTGAAAATTTTATTTGACCAAAAAGGGTAAGTCTCATCTATAAGCCAGGGCTGCATTTCGAGATTCTCCGGTACAGCTGTTTGCATACTTGTAATTTATGTATCTTTATTGAACGTTTCATCCGTTTGATGATGCATATTGAATTTTAATCCTTGTCATAAGGTATTGATCATTTCGATTGGACATGTGTGCACATCTTTGATCAAACGTCCAAAAAAGAGTAGATAAATAAAATAAAGAAGGTGCAAATGCGACTTTTTAGCCTGACAGTAAATACGTATCGGAGAAACCATGTCCATTGCCCTCAGTCGTACAATTAAATGCACGAGTTAATTGAAATAAAATATTCAGCTTGAAGTGTTTTTAGCCTTTGGCAGTGACCTTGTGTTCCCATCGCACAGTGTGCATCAGCCTTGAATCGATATTAGTCCTTTTATTGCCAATGGTAATGTCTGCCACCATACAACGTAATTGTTTCATATGTACCGTTTGTAATGTTTCAACAACAGTGTAGTATCATCAAGCATGTGGACACTGGGAATTATATCACTACACAATCAATAAGCATAAGCTGCGTAAATGTAGTTGTATCAAGTCATGCACATTATGCAGTAACAAACCTGTACATGTGTATTGATCACTTTATATGTAAATATTTAAGAGAAAGTGAAATGTAAATTATATTGCTATTATCTTGAATGGTGACACCCGTTGCTAAGGCCTATTTGTAGGGAGTGTCTCTGTTGTAATGATCAAAACTCCAAATTTTGAGATTTGCCCATCTTTTAAAATACAAAACAGTTTAAGACGTTAATATGCATAACCACAACAAGATGTTATATGCATAACCACAACATAGATTGTTCTAAGAAGTAAATGTCAAAGCGAAAGCGTTCAAGGGGCTTGTGTGTAGGGGAATATGCTATTACAATTAGATGTTTAATAAGTCATTTGGCATGTGCGTGCAAACGTTCGCATTCACTGTTGATCAGACACATACGAAGTGGGTATGGGTTGGATGAGTGGTGACGGGGGCACTCATTGTTTTAATTGGAAAACATATAAGTAAGTTATCTTTTTGTGGAATCATTCATTAAAAGGTTTGTGTTTTACTATCCAGGGAACGAATAGAGCAACGTTTTGGGGGTTTTTTCAACCACATAGCAATGTACCTTGTCATACAGATGTTGGGCATTAACACGTTCAAGGATTATACAAAGAGACATCCACGAACTTGTATTTAATTACAGTGCATCCCACTTGACTTTGAGGGAAACGTAAAAAGAACTTCTGAGTTAATCAGCAGAATAAAAACTACACAAAATGTTGCACGAAGATGAACCACGAGTTACACTTGATCAAGTTAAGCAGGGTGTATTGTAATTACTCAGTAATTGATAAGTGTGTACTTATTGTGTAAGTTTATTTACACGACAGTTTGAAGGCCGTAGAGAGCCGTCAGAAGGATGACGACACCAAGTGGCTGACCTACTGGGTGGTTTTCAGCACCTTCTCCCTCGTCGAATTCTTCTTCGACATTTTCCTCTTCTGGATTCCACTCTATGACTTCCTGAAGGTAACCATAGCAACGAACGAAGAAATACTCGACGTCTGTCTGTCAGACTTGGACTGTAGCTTGTAGGTGGCGTCACTGGTTGCTATACTCGACGCCACGGGTACTCAACCAATGCCAGTGCCATGCTGTTACTATTTCTAATACTTTCTGTGCTTTAACCATAATTTGGGGTCACTTGTGTAAATCAACATTTTATTTTCCAAAGCATTTTGCATCTAGATTATGCATTGTGCATCCAGTACACAATTGGCCTCATGTGTGGTGTTTAACTGTTATTCATCAACCACTTTCACATCACTGATTTCTATTACTAAGACACATAAGACATATGTGATGAAATAAAACTTGAACACGGTTTGTAGTGGCTTTTACAATAATTTTAGTCTCCCGTAAAATTTGGACCGTTCTCATTCTCGAGAATGGAAATTTCATTTATAACTTGTGCTTTTTATTTTGACCACAGATTTGATTTGATATATTAAATGCAGTGTCTTATTCTTGTCAATTGTGATTTTGTTGATCTGGATTTAACAAGCCAATAACTTTTCTATTCAGTGGTCTAAACTGCTAACCTCAGGGATATAGATAACATGACGAACTAATACTGTGGCTCATCGAAGGTTAATCTGTCTAATCTGGATAATATTTCGGCTTTTTAAATCTTTCAAGTGTCAAAATAAAGATTTGAGACATCTTGAATTGTAGAATTCGTAGATCTGTTATGTGAAAGTTGGTGGAATAAAATAACATCTTTCATTTGGTTCCAAACTTGCAGTAGTGCCGTGGTCAATGTAAATTCAACAGCTTTAGTCTTGCAAGTCAGATAAAATAAAGTAGCTATTGAATTGATTGAAACAATGCATGGATAATATGTGGTTGCTAATCATGGCATGCCTTGAGGTAATGGGTTGTGCTTTAGGTGGATAAACCCCCAGTATTATGTACAGTTTCAGAATATTACATTGACTAAGGTATACAGCTGCTTGTCTGTAGCTTTTACATGTGGTTTTCATCGTCGTGTCAGTTAATACCAATTGTTCAATTTTAGCCGCCAGTTTTGCATGACTGTCGTTCGCCATTCATTAACAACACGGTTCTACTCCCTTGTTCAGTTAAAATTTAACTTTCAGAATGCTCTACTTCAAAATTTTAATTTCAGCTCAGGAGAAAACGCACTTAGTTTTGAAACTTCTACCTCTTCTTCACTATACGGGGACATACTGTCCCCAATTTTGACCGCTAATAACAGACAGATCATGAATTCATCTTTGTTAAGACCACATTTTTCAGAGACTCGATTGCCCCTCTCGGAGATTTCACTTGGGTTAAGATATGATTTCACCATCTGTCAGGAGTTTATGCTCTTTGCCACTGCAGCCAGCAATTAATCATAACGGAGTTTTTTCATGACCTTTCTTCATATCATGTAACGTAAATGGACTCTTGGCCTTTATGTCTTTTGGTGAACCAACGTCCGAAAGATGCATCGATCTCTGGTTGTGCAGTGGTGTCATACTTGATTAATTTAATAATTTTTTGGCCTCTGGCAATGATCACCCACACGCCATCACCAAAGGACTTTGTTGTGACACGAATTCGTAGAAGTTGAATTGGTTTTAACGTTTGCGTGCTGCAGATTGAAGGCCATAGAGTCGGAACGAAAAGACGATGACACTCGCTGGTTGACTTACTGGGTGGTGTACGCGGCCTTCATGCTTGTAGAAACCTTCACTGATATCTTTCTCTTCTGGATTCCCTTCTACAGCTTTATAAAGGTTTTTCTTTTTGAGTTTTCATTTCTATGAGTTAAATTATGGACAGCAGTGCCCTATGATTGAGTGCTGCATGTACATGTATGTGATACTGTCTCAAGTCTTGACCCCACAGTGCATTTTGCCAATCACCAATTGTATGTAGTTTAAACTAGAGCATATTTTATTTCAAGTCTATTTGTGATTAGCGTATGCATATTAAAATGCATGTGAAATTTTAAGAATACAAAATGGTTTACATGAAAATCTGTAATTAATTAGTGGTAGTTTTAATCCTCAACTGCATGCTAGTGAATGTCGTAATTAACACAGTGAACGTTGAAACTATTTCTCTCCTCTTTGCTGGAGCCTGATTTAACAATCTGATATAATCAAAAATTCTGAAATAACAAACGTCATATCGCCGGTCCATTACAATACGGTTGGCACCGTAACTGAGGCATTTTGTTGCTTAGCGCATCCAATGACAATCAAATAAAATGTGTTAAACTGTAGTTTCTGATCGTGTAAAGTGCCTCTGCAAATTTAGCAATTTGGCTTAATTCGAATTTTAAGTGAATTATTTTTCTACATTAAAACGTAAGTTTTGTTGTAAGACTTTCACTCATCTGAAGTGAAATTGTAAATTTAAAGTTTTTATTTTGGTTTCATATTTCCCATGTAAGATATACCTCTGCTCGTCTTTAACAACATAACAAAGATGTATATTACAATAAATTTATATTTCATAAATATTGCAATTTTCAGTGTTGTTTCCTGGTTTACTGTATGGCACCGACCAGCTGGAACGGATCGATCACTATCTACAACCAGGTATGTTGCAATTGTCAGATTGTGGTTTACTTACAGTGCTACATGTACGAAGTTAAGCCGAGTTCCTTCTGGACTGGAGACCCTTTCAAAAGGAATCGTGTTGTATTGTTCAATAGCACTCTGAACGTGTTTATGATAAAATTGTTATCTGACACCCCAAAGAGCCACTGGTGCTTCTAAATGTGGCGCAGTCTGCTGAGTGAACTAAGTCTGGTAAATTATCGTGGTATCCGTGTTGAAAAAGTTATGCAGTAGAACCTGTATTGAGCAGCACCTTTTTACACATACCTGCCTTTTGCGGCAGTGTCGCTGTCAAATTAATCCTTATTATTCACATTTATTTTACCTGTTTTGTACAGCATAACTGCCTTTTACGGCATCTTTGCCCCGAAATATTAGGGTGCCGTTAAACAGCAACAGGATGCAAAAAAAGAGAGCCGTTTTGATTTAACACATTTTAACCATTTATTTTCTTATTGCAGATAATCAGACCGTTCATCTTGAGACACGAGAAGAAAATTGATGACACAATTGATCGTGCAACTCACCTAGCAGGCGACATCATCGGCGAAGGTTTGAACTTTATGTCACTTAAGCTTTATAAATTTTTATCGCGGTGCCTATTATCTTGCATGCTTATTGAAGATATGGGAGTTGTAGAAAGAGAACTGCTGCTTAAGCTTACTGTAGTCGGCTGCTGTCTGAAGTGTTTCTGCTACAAGTCAGTGTTCTAGTGTACTAACTTTTGGCATTGTATTGGCCACCAATAAAAAGGTACAAATAATTTTAAAATTTACAGAAATTGTGTTTATATAAGCGGACACACTTAAGAAGCCCTAAACCAAAATTACATGTAAACCAAAGTCTCCAATGATAAGTAACAGAAACACAATTGACTACTATTATAAAGGTATGCACTTCGGTTTATATGTACTGCTGGGAAAAGCTACAAAGATCTGGAAAATTACAAATCTATTTGGTCACTTAATTTTAAAATTTGGTTAAAACCGAAATTTCTTGATTATTTCATACTAGAATGTTGACAGAAATTAATTTGCACCAGGCTTTCAAAATCGAAAAGTTTAAAATCATGAAAAACAAATAGCAGTTTCATGAATAAAAAAAACCCACAGGAACTCTAGCACTGATATGGATCTTAATACTAAATTTTACAGTGAATAGTCAGATAAAGCATGACAAAGATTCAGTCAGGAAGGACCAATGGAGCTATGGGAACATATGTAAATCTTGTGCTTATTTATTTCCTTTGTTCCAGTTTTGGGGAAAACTGAAAAGCTTTGGTTTGTTGACGTTAAAAGTTGTGCTTTTATATCTTCTAAAAAAACAAAACAAATGAGTTGCATAGTTAAACAAAGTTTAATTTTGGTTTTAATGTAGTAATTTTGTTGTTCAATTAAACTCCAGTGAAACAATTAGCCACACAGGGAATGGAGGAAGGTAAGAAGAAATGTGTCGGAATTTTAAACAGTTTATCACATTCTCATTTAAAAATTTACATGCATACTATTTTGAACAATTTGTGACTTAGGTATCGGGGTTTATGTTTGTAAAACATCGGGTAATTCTATGCTATGCACTTCTCGCAGTGATAGCGGTTTGCAGTTGGGGTCCCATTTAGTTACGCCAATGAATGAAGTAAATGCAACAGTTCGCAGAAAGTCCTCATGGATAATTTAGTAATTTACTCATGTAGCCAAATTTTGTATGCCAAAATACACGTTTTTATCCGTGGTGACCCTCACTTTCTGGCGACTGCAATTTTACTCTTCAGTATTTATCATTAATTTTCTTTACTTTATTTAAAAAATACACGTTAAGGTAAGATATCGGGAAACTGGTCAGTTTTGTCAATGGTTACAGATTTGCCGTATAATTTTTCACTGTAGTGTGTGGGACAGAGGTGGCTTTCATTGTATTTGCAAATGTTGCATAAGAATCAAATTAAAAGACCAATCAAGGCAAATTATGGTATATCTGTACAGTAGGACCTCCTTTGAGCAACATCTTTTTTGAGCGACACCCTCTCTTATTCGACACTTTTTGGGTGACATTCAGGTATTAAATGTATGGAATCATATCCCCTTTGAGTGACACCCTCCCTTGTACAAAGGCAAATTATGGTATACCCTTGAGAAGCAAAAATTGGGGAGTCGCTCAAAAGAAGCCCTACTGTAGAAAATAAAAATAAGTTTTATTTTTCTGATTTTTACTAAAAGATCGGGTTACGTTATTGAGCGGAACATGACTGCAACGTTTATTTCCTGTCTTTGCAGCTGAGAAGGCCGGACGCGATGCAGCTGGAGATGCAGCGAAACATTACATTGATTCGGCGAAAACAGACTAAACTACCTGCAAGAGTAATTCTGCACAGTGTCAATTTTTATATGAAAACATCTCAAACACAAACATGGCATGATGTCCTTGGTCAGGATACTTTTAACAAAGGAATAGATATGTTGGAAATATTGTTTGGATAGTACCGTGTTTGGTGTGAATCTTGGTGGAGTTATTCTGGAAAATAAATTTAAAAGTAAAAACAAAATTATAAGGCTTTCTTATTTAACCTGTGTTAAGTATCCTGGCCTGGTGACTATCATTGCAACTGAGCATTGATACCATTTAGAGGAAAGTGTGAAGACCCATAGCATGGAATTGATAACCCAAATTAACACCTCATAATTGGGGTCTTTTGACATAATGTAAGTTCTACATATTTTTCGTCCCAGTTTAGTAAAGAATACTTATTAATGTGTGTCCCGGGACAAATGTGTGATGTATATTTGAAACGTAGACTTTATTAACGGCTAACTGAGTGCGCAATGGTCAAAAAGTTCAAAGTGCGTAAAATGTATTTAATGTGTTTTAGTCATAACGACAATGTGTGATTTTTGAAGAATATAGCATTGTTGTGGTAATCCTTCATAAAATTACTGGATCTAACTGGTTTCAAATAAGTGTACAGTTGTATTTATACTGTAATATAATATCAAGAATATATAATTTTTTTTCTTAAAGTAATTTGTGCACGCAACATTTTCGCACAGAAAAAAGCGCACTACATTGGGTAAATGGTTTTTCTTATTACATCATTGGTACATAATGCAAAATGTACATATTTGTGAAGGAAAGAAAACGTAACGCTTTCTTGGATACGTTCAGTGCGACATGACTAGTCTCTCTTTATCCAAACTTTATCTTCGTCTTTTTATTAACTCAACGTGTACAATGCAAATTTACTACCTGAATGTGCTTTAGCCATATGCGTAAAATGGAATACATAATAAAACGCGAAGCTCCTTGTATAATGATGTATATAGAGTCTAGTCACCCTATGCTTTGGTTACCTGTGACATCTTGTGCTTTGGAGACATTGTATTGCACTTTAATCTTTGTGAGGATATATGCTCTAGAAACGGAAGTAGTGTATTTATTGTGTATATTTTAGTAGAAGTACACATACACCACTTAGATCGCAGCCTGTCAACTTCCAACTTTCATACATAAAAGCGTACACAGAGTATTAAACCAAAAGGTGTAGCACTACACCACTTGGATTTAAATGCAAAGATTAAAGTGGGGGATTTATACAACGTTTTGAATTTTAATCCTGGTGTTGTTGAATCTCGTTTGACCAAAAGGTTTTGGAATTCGTTCTTCTTCAGTTTGTTAGTAACAGATACTAAGTGGTGATACAAACCTTGTACATAATAATTCATTATTTTCACAAGACTCAAATACGTAGGTTTCACATGAAAGAGTAGCGAGTAGTTATTTTCATACTTGGTTTGTAAATGTATGTAAAATCTGATAAATATTGTCAGTAGCACCTAATTTGTAACTTATACCATTCAGAAACATGTCCAAGGAGAAAATATCCAGAATCTTAGAAAATACAAAGAAAATGTCGGCATTAAATTAAGTTAAAAAAATTTCCACCTCTCAGGGTTAAAAAAAAGCGCTTACAGAAACGGTCCCTTGTGTTGTGTTCATCTTATAAAACCAACAATAAATAATTTCCGGTAAATTAATTTATTATGTTTACTGCATAAGTGTGTAACTTCGAACTTGCATGTACAATCATTGTTTTTACTTTCTTTGTGTGGGGACCGGCTATGATTGTACCACGCAATATGCTACTAGTTGCAATAAGTAAACAGTATAAATGCTGTACAATGTAAATTGTTTACTCGTCACTTATTATTGCGAGACATGCACGCAAGCTATTTATTTAGTAGAAGTCATTCCATGCGAAAGAAAATTGAATGGACATGTAGAGGCCAAGGAATGTTTCACAACAGCGCTTATTTGTGTGCTTTGAAGGTAACGGCCACTATCTGTAATGTGGCACAATGAGATCTCAGAAATTATAATCCTTCCGGAAATACCAAAAGCAAAGATTAAGAATAATTTCACAGCTGCACTTTCGAAACTGTCCACTCAATTTGTAAATTTAATAAACCAATAAAATCCTCATTGACTTACATAATCAGTAACAATGTTTCTACTATTGTAGTTTTGTGCAACCAATGCATGTGCAAATCATGCTGCAGGTCAATTTCAAATTAATTGAACTTTTGTTGGTTCTAATGTTGATTAAAGCAGTGTTGCACAAAACTGGAAGTAGCAGAAACTCATCAATTGCACATCTAATCTGATGCACAGAAAGTAACTTTTCTATGAATGTGATGGTGAACTGTGAATGTGGACGAAGCTTGCTTCTTACGAGAGAAATATTTCTTATGTCAAAAAAGGCTGTTGTCTGACGAAGACGAAATTACAGAATTGCTATATCGAGGTTAATTCATACGGTATGCCAATGCTTTTTGCCTCGTAAGAAAATGTGATTGTGTGTACTGTATTTACAGGGCATTTTATATCAAAAGAAACGCATCTCACAACTTAACTTTAAGGTCGCAAAGACTAGGTTTGCGTTTCCTCAAGATACACGATTTAAAACATTTTGGAATATTTTGCACAATTTTGAGAAAATAAAAAATGTTGCCATTGTCGACCATTGAATATACTTGATTGGTAAATGTTCATTTGGAATTCAAAGACGAAGAAAAGAAATTTGTTAAATGTAGCTAGAGAAAACGCATTTCCAGCATTTTGTTTTGTATAAATTTTGTACCCTAACAGTAGCAGTTCAAAACGTAGATCCTTTCTTGCCATGTTGTTTTCTACAGTGCTTTCACACAGCACACCGCATGCAGACATGTTGCACACCTATATTACTGCGCCGTTTGGTTGAGAGTCGAAACTGCATGTACTTTCTATGTTCTGACCGTGGCATGTAATGTGTCATAGGCACAAACAATCGCAGGAGAACTAGGTTCAAACTGTAAACGAAAAACGTTAAAAAGATCCCCTCAACCAAAGTGCGAGCGGTAAAAACATTAATCAAGACAATTTGTTATAGTAAAATATTTTATACTAGAAGTTTGTCAGTTTTGTCTTTTTTTTTAAGACTCGGCTGTGGTATGAATTTTGTTTATATGGACGGTGTATTTGAGGTGTTGTTTGTTCTTTAATTTTTCAAGTACTTCCAGAGATATTCTGCCCTCTGCATTATTGTAATAATTACTCATCTTCTCGGTGTAAAACTAAACAATTTTGGAATGAAATAAATTTTCTGTGGACCTAAACTATGTTAAAACAAAAACGTGTTTTTGTGTCATTTACGATTTCTTCTTCCGATTGCAGATCCGAGGTCCGATTGGAAGTTTTTTTAGTTTAACCGATTTTTTGAGATGAAGGTTAATCGTTAAGCATAACTGCTGGGAATAAAACGGCCAAGTTACAGCCAATTCAGTAACTACAATTATCCAGAATAAACTAATTCGTTGCAAAGGAAAAATCGAGTTCAGTTCAACGGGCCTGCCACCAGTCAGGAAAATTTTTTTCCCAGGCCTAGGAAAAAGTCGGGGCATTTGGTTCCCAGTCAGGGAATTTCGGGGTTTTGATTAAAGTCAACGAAAAGTCGGAATTTTGAACCGACTTATAGTGGCAACCCTGTTAAATTACACTTGCTTCAAATAAAAGTAAAGACGTTGCTTGCTTGCGCATAAAAACCAATAAAATCCGAATTAATAACGTGAATTTATTAACAATAAATTCCTTATAAATATATCTACAGTCATTAATGGAATGTACATGTACAATATGAGCCGCATTAAATGCTTCTGCTCTTCAACAATACGTACAAAATGCATCGATGCATAAAGTACGTGTGTAAAGATACTTATCGGACGGAATGGTAAAGTAAAGGAATTTGGTCTCGAATGGGAATCTGGAGCAGTATCACTACTTTCAGCTAAGTGCACTTTTGTATACCACAGTAATTCAACCCATATGCAGTAGTTTTAGCAAAGTGATTATTACACTCCTCCCCGGATATATCGATATCGCTTATATCGATATCCCGCTTATTATCGATACTTTTTTTTTCCGCACCAAATTAATAGACCCTCATATTAATTGTTCTGCTTATATCGATATCCCGCTTATATCGATGCTATTTTCCCGCACCAAAAATATCGATATATCCGGGGACAACTGTACTTGAACCTCAGGTGTATAGATTGTAAGTATGTTCTACTCATTTTCAGCGTGGCGAACGACCAGTTATAATTTTTATCGCAATTTCATAAGTACATAAAGTGAAATTTTTAAATGAAAATTTTCGCGGCATGTACAAGTTGTATTAGTATTGTTCCTATGTAAAGTCTCGGGTGTGAAGTTAAATTTTTGATTGGCTTAACAATTTGACAGACTCAACGCCATAATTAATAACGGATCTGTATGCATGTCACAGTGAATCATGATTTTGAATTTGGCGCCATATCTGACGCAACATTTTGTAATAATAACAATTCGAAGAAAGTAAAAACAGTACCTATGATAATATAAGAAACCTTATCACAATTTCTTCAGCATTGCATAAATAACTAGGCCGTGTAATTTTCATTAAATGCTAGGATTTCTCTAGTTCTTCGAGACATTTTTTCATGTAAGCCGTCGAGTCCCACATGTCAATAACGACGTTATGAACCATTTCCTCCAGAACTTGTGGCCAGATCTTCCGTAACGATGCGCGCTTCTGGTCCGCTAATACTGCGTCCTTCGCTAAGTCATGAACGTATGAAGAAACAAACTCTCGCCTGCTCAGTTGCTCCTGAAACGTTTGACGAAATTATACTCAAGTTGAGTTGACTAATATTGGAACCCTATTTTCCTGGGGTGAAGGTAGAGAACATTTCATATTTCAAAACAAGCACACGCCTGCACTGCAGTGAAGAAACTTTGTATCAATTATCAAGCAATATCATTAATACCTAGCACATTCAGGTTTCATTGTAACTTGCATAAACAAATTCGGAACATATCATATGTCTTTAAATCAGGCCTCAACATAAACCACATCAGACCTCATGCCATTTTTAATAAGGACAGAAGTTCCTGTATTGACTTTTCATGAAAAGTTGGAACATTAAATTCTATTGAAGCTACTCACTTTTGATTTGGTTTGAATGACGTCGGCACTCGTGTACGTGAGCCCAGCGCGACCCACTGATTCTACTGTAGTTCTATTCGCGAAGGAGTCCGGAGATTTCCGCGCTTTATCCTCTGTCGCCGCCTGCAACTGTTTCCTCCTGAAACGTAAAATAAAGCTAGTTATCTACGACCCATGTGCTCAGATACTACCCGGCTTGGTCGTAAATTACAATGAAACCTGTATTTTACGACCACCGAGTTTTACGATCACCTATCATTTGTGACCAGCTAATAAAGAACCAAACGATAATTTCCATTTAAATGAACGTGCCTTTTAAGAACATCTGTTCTTTACGACCGTAAAAATTGATCCACAGGGATATGTATTGATAAACATAAGGAATTAAATTAATAGGGCGTTAAATGACGAATACACTGACGTTGTACCAGTCCTGGTTACGTGGAGGACGAACTACGATATGCGTAACCTGTCCCTGGATGGGTTATGCGTATCGTATTTCATCCTAGGACTCATCACAATCTGCTCATGTTTGATCCCTGGGCTCATTCATGCCCACTGGGACGAAGTATGCACATCAAATTACAGTTTCAAACTTCAATTAGACTTCAATTCACACTTAAAAGGGCGGAAGGTGCAAAAATTCTTGGTCACACACTAAACAAACAAACAATCGCCCGTGCGTTTATTGTTGTATGCACAAGAATTTCCTTTTATCCTGATTTGTTCATGTAACTCATTACCATTAAAAATGAAAATTCACTTCCATTAATCAAAATATTCACCTTTTCGCCATGGATGAAGACAAAGTAATACCTCCTTCACAGGCAACCAAAGATTTACAAAACTCAACACATACTGAAAAATTCTTCTTTCAGTCACTATGTCAGTATTACATAAATTATTTTTGATCACCTGAATGTTCTAGAGTATACCCCTCATTTGTACAGACTAGAATTGAAAAACATGCATTTAGATCCAGACTATTACCTTTCAAATATGATGAACATCATCAAAAGCTCTTCAAGAAACATGTTGATTCAATGAAAATAGGTATGTACATTTACATAATCAACCATGAATTTTTTTTATCTATTTTACTGTATGACCAAGAACTTTTTTTTACTATTTTAACTGTACAACCATGAATTTTGTTTTAGTTTGATGGGTACCCTGTATTCCTGAAGAAGAAGACCAATGGAGAATCATCCAAGAATGTCACAAAGGCACTGGTAATACAATCGAGGCCAAAGCTATGAGCGGCCACTTCAGCAGGGACAAAACATGCAGTTTAATTGCCTCCAAAGTCTATTTCCCATCCATAAAGACCAAAGTGTCAGCATTCATTAACAGTTGTGAACCATGCCAATGTGTGAAATCTGGTTCAAAGTTTGACAAGGGTGGTGATAAACTCAAGTCAATACCAGTCCCCCATGAAGTGTGGAGGCAAATTGGCATCGACCTCATCACAAACCTTCCAGTAACAAAAGAAGGGTACAACACACTAGTCAGCTGCATTGATTACAAATCAAAATGGGTAGAATCCAAATCTTTAAAAGGTAAATTCGCTGATGGTGTTGCCCAGTTCATGTATGAATGCATCTGCCACCATGGTGCAGCCAAAATACACATATCTGACCAAGGGCAAGAATTTGTCAACAGTGTAATGGAGATGTTCTATGATTTGATG
>JBCAUI010159311.1:0-17717 GCA_038406195.1 Haplosyllis anthogorgicola
ACAGTCAGAAGCCTTTTGAGTGTAGTTTTTGTGATAAGAGATTCACTGCCAAAAGAGGCAAATTGCAGCATGAGAAAAACAGCTCTCAGGGAAGGACAGGTCAGTTAATTGCTCATCTTGTGGGAAGGTTTTCAAGGAGAAAAGGTATGCAGTAGCCCATGAAATTAGGTGTGAAAGAAACCCAGATAGAAAACCTCTGACATGTCATATATGTGGGGAGAGCAGGTGGGATGTCCTGGGAGAGTTGAATAAGCACCAGAGAGATAAACATAATGTTAAATAGATTCACATAGGTTATGTGACAGCAGTGTGACAGCAGCATGACAGCATCATGACATTTTAAATGGTTTTTAAGGTAGTTATCATTGACATGTTAAATAGAAGCAAGAAGGTTATGTGATGGCAGTGTGACAGCATCGTGATGATTTAAATGGTTTTTAAGGTAGTTTGAAATGTTAAATAGAAGCAAGAAGGTTATGTGACTGCAGCGTGATGACATCATGATGTTTTAACTTTTACTATATTGTATTGTATTGTAGTTTATAAATTATGATTTAAATACATATTGGGAAACTTTTAGATACATGTGAGGTATTTGCGTGGTAAAGGGTAGAAGATTGTATTATCAGTATTACAGATTACATTGTAAAATAAAGTTTGAAAGGTTTTTAAAATATTTTCTGCTTTGTCTATTTGAATAAAAATTTGGATTAGAACTTGACAGCAGCTGGTCAGCAATGTGGCATTTAAAATGAGTGAAAAAAATAAGAGGGTGCTATATGGCAAGTACATTTTATGTACTGGGATATCAGCTAGTAAGCAACTTGACGGCAGCTGGTCAGCAACATGGCATTTAAAACGAGTGAAAAAAATAATAAGGGGGTCCTACATGGCAAGTAAATTTTATGTACTGGGATATCAGCTTGTAAGCAACTTGACGGCAGCTGGTCAGCAACATGGCATTTAAAATGAGCAAAAAAAAAATTAGTGCGGGTAGCGGAGTGTGTAGATTTACAGACCCATACACACACTTTAATAATACAGTATTTAATTAAATTTACATTATTCATTACTTGAATAATACTCTGAATTCATTGACATTTCCTTTTTAAATAAGTAGGTCAATGAGGGTGCATTAAAAGACAGTTTTGGGTGATATTTCTTTGGTATTGAGGTAGTTTATGTAAAGTAAAATGTTTAAAAAGGTTTCTTGGCCAAAATTTTTTTCTTGGAGGTATATGACCTGTTGGTACTAAATATTGGCAAATATTGCCATTTATTTGGTTTAGTTGAAAGGAAATGGTGGTACATTTGGAGACATGCATTTGTTTATCTATCCTCCCAGTTGCTGATACAATCTGGCAAGTTAGCCTGTTGAGAGCACAATCCAATAGCCAATAATGTGAAATGGGCCAAAAGTGACAACCCCCTTATGTACTTTTGGAACAATGCCAGGCTGGGTTAATGTGTTTCTTCTCCACCAATTTCCTTTGTTTACACTGCCATTTTTATTTCCATTGGATTTAAACATTTAGCTTTTGTAATCCTCTGGTGCCATTTGCAATTGAAATCAATAGCAACATAAACACAGCAAAATTAAAGGAATACATTTTTTGCTGCATTTAGTAATTGTAGGAAAAAGGTGTGTTTTGGCTAAATCTTGACAAGTGTGTGATTATCAGACAAAGCTTAATCAGTGTACGATTCACCTTGGGGACCTTGTTTTCATTCTTTGTTGTAGTATGTAAGTTGTAAAAATACTTTTGTGCGTTTTTCGTTTTTCGCGCATTGAACAGATATTCGTAACGATTTGTGATGGTGTAGGAGGCTGTAGGTGCAGAATGCTTTGTGATAATATGGTAGATTGTCACAAATAATATGCGATTATGGGGCCCAGTTCCATATTTCTGGGAAATGTTATGAAGTTGCGTTTCATCACAAATTCTGAAATAATTCGCATTGGTTAGGACTGGGCTTTTTATGGATTTCTATTTGTAATTTATCAGAAATTACAATTTATAGGAAATACAGCAGAGTCGGATTGATGTGGCAAAGCATAATGCGACCACACTTGGCTTCAGATTCTCCTGGAAGATACATTGACGGATCTGATCTGTGTGACGGAAGGGAATGCAGAAAACATGAAAACCTACAATCGGCCAGCTTTTCTACATTAACATGTGGTTTGCACAATTTTTAAAAATTTTTTGTTATTTTTGTTATTTTGTTATTTTTATTTTTTTTTGCAAAATGTAGAGTGCGCGCCCCCAACGAGATTTGAGCCCCTCATCAAGGAATCCTGGATCCGCGCCCCCTGAGAACGAAAAAAAGTATTATTTTACGTTAATTCTCCTGAATTACTTATGAAAATAATTCGATGTGAAGCCGACAGAATTGTCCGGAAGTTTTTTTGAAATGCAGAAGGTGATAAGTGACAAATAATCGGGGAATTTTAATCTCTTGCAATTAAATAAGGAGGAAATAATATTATGAACCCTCTGAACGTAGACAAACTGGGACTTTTCCGTCTCCTAATGAACGACAATTTAAATGTGATTCTATTAATTATCTGCAATGTTTTCGATTGGTAACAGCGCTTGAAAAGCAACTTTGGGCCCAGCAAATTATCATGATGTCATTGTTTCAAATATAGTATAAAAATCGGTACGATACGTCACATTACGTAACAGAAGTAGTGAACAAGAAGTACAGGAATAGTAAATAGATAACACATAACTGTGCCAACGTATACACCATTTTCCGAAAATGGAAGATTTCTGAAACTTTAAAGTTCAAACCAGGAGAAAAAGTTTCATTGACTCATTCATAAAAGTTTTTACTCCATGGTTTTATGTGGTACCTTGACTTTCTTTAGATGAAATTCGTTTACATTCTTGTTTGATTTATTGACAAATAATACAAATAATACAAAGTGACATGTGACATGTGTAGACAAAAGAGACGAAATTCATTACATTTACATTTATACAATGGAGAATCATTTGGATGACAATTGAAGTATTGATTAATTAATACTAAAAGAACGAGATGATACTAAAAGAACGTTGCAGAGACTTGAGATAGCCCATTGGCGGATCCAGGATTTCCCGTACGGGGGTGCGCCCGGCCCGTAGGGGGGGGGGGGGGGGCGCCAACCCCTTTTTCACCTATTTTCGCCCAAAAATCGGGAAAAACTGCATGAAAATGAAGAAAATGTTGGCCGTGGGGGGCGGGGGACGCCTCCTGCGCCCCCCACTAGATCCGCAATGTAGCCCAACCTACTATTATCGAGAATCAGGGGTGTTTTAACCGATATCTCTGGAAACGTCTCCAGTTTTCTTACAACAATTTCGCGTAGGGGAGTTGCTCTACGAAAATTTGTGTCGTGCAACTAGTTCAGATACTTGTCGCACCTGTTGCGCGAAACTGTCGACCGCGTCTTCATAAACTAAACGCATGCCAATTTTGGTGCGTTTAGCATGCGTTGAGCTTCCCGTGAGCGTTAGCCTCGTTAGCTTAACATTACATTGTTACCGTCGGTGTGTTAAGGGCGGAGCTTTATAGTTTATGAATACGCGCTGGAAGTGTCATCATGTCACAGTATCTTCCACTAGATATTTTTTATTCCGAAACAACTGAAATAAGACACTAAAGTATTTTTTCAGATTTTATTTTAAATAAAATAACACAATTATAAATTATAAGTAAAAATAAAAGATATTTACATTTGAGACATCTACAAAGTTTGTCAAACGACGAATGTCTTTACATTTAAAAGACAATAACGAAGAGCAAGACCGTGTGAGGTACGTTCACTGTAATTTCGTACCAAATAGCAGCTCTGTTGAAGACGTAGTCAGGCTTGGAATGTTAGTAAATTTATCATTTAACATTTTTGAAAACAAAACCGGGATCACTATTGTCATTGAGGTAACTAAGCTGTGGATTGAGTATAAATATATATCCGGCGGATATGAAATTCAATCAGTTAAAAGGCACCAGGCGATGCACATCAAAGTTTCCTTAACGTGGGTCTTCGTTTTTCATGCAAAATGTACAGATTGACTAAATATGCAATTTTACATCAATTTTGCACATATAGTGACTTACTGAAAGACACACTTCTTAAGGCAAAACCTTATTTTTAATATCAATGGATCTCATGCTAAAATTTTCAACGGATAACAGTATATATATAAAACAATATTTACAGTTTATAATATCATAAAACAAATGCTGCCATATTGTTATTTTTTACAACTGTATTGTAAAATATCAATACTAGCTGAAAATAAAGCTAAGCTTTCTATCGTAAACGTTAACAATAAAATGGTTTACTGAAGGAAAAGGCACTATTTATAGAAGAGAACTCCAGCATCATTGTTTGCAGGGCAACATATGGTGCTTCTCCTAAAACGTCTTGGCGTGATGTCTTTTTCCATTTTGATTTGTCAGTAATTCACATACATGTCTACGTAATTTGTACACAATTGTTCGAGACTGTTCATAAAACTACTTGATGTCGGTCCATGCTGGAGCGTCACGCTTGAGAATAGCCATTAGCTAGTAATACTTGAGATGAGCTAGAGAACAGCTGACAAAAGCTTGGGTCTATTGGATTGTGTGGAATATAGTCCATTGGAGCTGCAAATAAAAATAACGTACAGTTAGTTATTGTAGAAGATACATAAGGTCGTCTTACTTAAATGTTTTATCATTAAATTAAAGATGTAAGTGTAAAATAAGTCTAATTATTTTAAAGATTAATAAACGTCCTGAATAAGTTACTCATTTTATTCAAAGTTAAATATATTTACCTGCAGTGACTGTGGTTTGTACGGTTGTAGTTGTCATTGTCATCATATCATCGACCATCTGTAAAAGACACAAAATAACTATCCGTAAGAAATAGTCTTGAGAAAACGTACCTTTTAAAATCTTTTGTTTTATTGTCAGCCGCAGTGTTTAAAAGAATGAATCGCCCTGACATAAAGCTGGTTTTTTTTCACTGTGATCAAAATGTAAACGCATAAAGTAATTAGAATAATTATTGTACTTACAGAGATGACACTTTCGTCGGAGAGATCGCTGTATGGAGACGAGGTGTCTCTATCCGCATCTTTAGACGGGTTACTAGTGGTGGATCCGGGTGGCGTCATTACTACTTGATTTTCCTTGGCCGCTGTGACCGTGTGGTAAGTGGGGCTCGGGCGTGGTGAAGAATAGCTGGTTTGGTAGGGTGGCGTCAAGCCAGCCTGAGGGACAACCAGTTTAGCCTGTGGTGATCCCAGGAGGTGAGCTCTTGGTGATACGGTTGGTGAATAGAAGTTGTGAAGGTGAGCCGGTGTACGCAATGGTGAGACTGAATCTGATGTAGATGATACTTGTTCAGTTGGTAAATTAGTTGGAGTTAATGGAGGCGTCGTATCTTTCATCAAATCCAGAGTCTGCATGGTCGACAAATTTGGTATTGTCAGTTTTGTAGCTGAAAATAGAAAGTGTTATCCATTTTGAGCACAAGGTATATGCACTGAACACTGAAGACATTGGCCCTTCCATTGCCGCAATTCCAATGACTCAACATCGATCCAACTTTCACTTTTATTCTACCCCATCGGTTAATGAACCCGGAACTCCGCTCCGTTTATCAATAATGCAGTTGATGCCGCCAAATACAAAACCCATATTTTAGCCTCAGAATGAGCCAATTGTAATAAATGTTAGGTGTTGCTCTGTTGATATTTGTAGTCTGAATTGCTGAGAGAAAAAGAAGGCTGTTGTTGTGTCTGGTCAATGACCCCAGACTTGCTCAAATAATTGTTTCTCTGGGATACGTGAATCAAACGCGCGTTTATTAAGTGTTTCACATAGACATCAGCACACTGTGTGTGTGTTGATGTCTATGGTGTTCCATGACGCAAGAAGGTAATGAGTGATAAACCGTTCTCTTGTTTGAAAACACTGCATAACAAACTTTTTGCTTCAGCACGTCTGCAATGGAGTGCTGCAATGCCAAGGTCGATGCAGAGAACTGAATGATATTTATGGTAAGGTGGCACATTTGGATATTGATTGTGCAAATATTTACCACTTAACTTTATGCATCCAGTCACATTTTCTCCTCTTTTTTCTCTTGAGCAAATATGTACTCCCCAAATGAATGCAAGGCATTACCCAAACCCAAACTTTATGCATTCAGTCACATTTTCCCCTCTTTTTTCTCTTGAGCAAATAGGTACTCCCCAAATGAATGCAAGGCATTACCCTTTCTGTACCGGGATATTACTCAAACAACAGGCAAAACACTTGCACGACAACACTCGTCCTGGGTTAGTTGCACCCAGCAGCCAGAACCGAGGTCATTGCCCTGTCTTGTACTACTCACACCTACGAGCTCAATATTAAAACCAAAAGTAACCAGGATCCGCCAGTTATTGATGAATGGGAGGATGATACTGTGACATTTACTATTGGCACGCAGCTCACATACCAAAATTGAGTGCATTCTTTTTTAGGCAATAGTCAAAAAAAGGAATAGGCACCAAGTCTTTGCCATTATTTCTTTAATTCCAATTTCCCGGTTTCTGTCAGTACAAGAAGGGCAATGAAAATGAAACCTTGGTGTTCAAATCAAGGAAATATCAAAACAAATATAAAAAGTACCACAATACACCGTTATGGATAAAACAACTACCCAAGTTACAATGAAAATCTTGAGTAGAGATAACATTTTCTTGTATGAAAAAGATACTCACCAGCACGGTTTTTCCTGGTTAGAGTTTCTACGTTCGGTAAGGGACTTGAATTCAGCCGCTCTTCGAGACATCTTTGCGCGAGCTCACTCACTACTGATGTCGTCTTGTTGCTGGAGGTGGTTGATGTCACATCATCTTCGTTTGAATGAATTGGCACAGCATCATCTTCTTCGAAGTTGGAGCGGGGAAAGGCTGCAAATGTTGTGGTGTGTTGGGTAGTTTGGACCCATTGTTTGGTGGCTAGGAATTTTTGTTGGAGCAGGGCCATTCTTCGCTGTTCTGACAGGCTTTGGGCAAGAGCTTTGCGCACTTCTCTGCTCTTCAGGTACATCTGTAGGATCTGCCTGTTCTTCTCTTTGGAGTAAGTGCTGCCAGCAGGGCTGCTCTCTTTGGTGGACTTGTTTTCCTGAGTTGGTGTTTCGTGCGTACCGCATGTACAGAAGCTGGGGGTTTTGTTTCCGCCAAATTTGTCTTCAGATGATGCCGGTGCAGCATCATTTTGCTTTTCATCCAGATGTTCCGACTTTACCTTCTTGATCGGTCTGTAGGGAAAGTCCTGTCAATAAAAGTACTTTTTTTGTATAATTTGCATTTAAATTGTAATTGTTGTTTTCAGTAAACCAATTTTTAATGAACTGGAGCCATTGTTAAATAATATTTGATTTTATTGATGCCTACCTCACTCTCACTGTCAGTGGTGTCGCTCATACCATCATCATTGTCGTCAGATATATCCGAGTCATCGAAGTCGTATGGTCTCTTCAGTGGGGATGGCAGTGTAGCTGATTCTTTGTAGCAATTCATCTTTCTCGTAGTTTTCTTTACAGTTGTTGAATTGTCTGCAGAGACAAAGTGTATTTGGTATTAAAAATTAGTCAAGTGAATGAATTTGATAAAAGCTACACAAAATATCCAAACTTAAAATATACAATTTACACTTTAAAAAAATCCCCTTACCTGTTGATTTTCTTGCTTTTCTGGACTTTTTGGGCTCGAGGAACTGATAGACTCTGTAGGCATTTGGTCCTCTCTTCTCGCTCATGTTTGGCACCTCTTGAACATCAGGCAAAGAATTCAGCGCACAACGGAAAGTGGCTTTCCACGTCTTAGGATCTCTTACACTTCTCTCATCTCCTCTTCTGAATTTTCCTGCAATTATTAAATTTGTAAAACATTCGGTTAAATCGAAAAAAATATTTCAGATAAGGATAAATTATTTAAATTATAATTTGGTATCTAATTACACTTAAACTAACCTGTGTGCTCAGCCCACATCTGGAAGAGAACAGCATCTTTGTTTTGTTCCCATCCTTGTCTTGAGCCGTGTTTCCACGGAATTCTGAACTGAAGTTTTTCTTTGTCGACCCAGAACATACCTAAAGATTAAAAAATAAATTTATTGTTCAGTTTCATTTCTATCCATTCTTCCTTTTTTTTTAAAAAAAAATTGTTGGTAAATATCCATTGAAGATATATGTGATGAATTATAACAGTATGAGTGAGAATTTTTTTTAATTTTAATTTACCTGGAACATCCTGGTGCTCGAGTCTGTCCCACAGCCAAGGTCTCATGAGTTGTCTCTCCTGTGGTCTGAGGTTCATCCCGGGGGAGGTGGGCTCGGTTTTCACCTGGGCGATACCTGCCCAGTCCTCATCGTAATCAAACTCAGTCTTAATCTTCGGCATCATATTCGCTGTTGTGTATGCGTATTCTTCAATGGAAAAAAGGAACATCAGTTTACTTGTCTTTTGCCAAAGCGGAATGAAATAAAGTGATTAATTTACTTCACTGTTCGACAAAATCATTTCGCTATCTATTTTGCTTCATTGTTCACCAACTTATGACACGAGGAACAAATTGACAATTGTATCTGTGTTTTTGAAACAAGACAACAGCATTCCATATGATTATAAACATGTAAAATAAAACTTCATAAAAGTGACTGTCAGATTTGATAAATTATTAAACACTCATGTAATATAATTATGTTGTTTTACATTGAAGGTTTCATGTAAAGAGGCTATGAGCGAGACTTTTCAGATTGTTCCTAGATCTATGTATATTGTACATCTATGTTTAATTATGTTATCATACTATTATTTCTCAAATTCTAACTTAAATCATACATACACAAACCGCATAATAATGGAAATCAAAGTTGACAACCATCTTTTGCTAGAATAAGGTTTCTACATGTGCTCTAAATTATTTTTTTCTCCTACAGACAAGTGATCCGGTTTTCCTGTGTTTAGTTCACTGCCTCTGCATTGATTATGCTAACATGTTTTGGGCATGTCTAACGCATGTATCCATCTCAATTTAAGTATTAATCTTTTTGGCTAAAGTAACAAAGATTCAAATATTGTGCATTATTTAAGCGTCCGAACAATGCAACTTTGCTTCACAGTCACAAGAATAGCAGTACTCTTTAATCATATTCATATAATAAATATTGTATCACACACAGGGCGTAAACTGTGTTTTGCTAAATGACAATTGCATGTACTGAATCACAATTATATTATGATAATTATATTATTCCTGTTGTACCCACTTCTTATTATATTTGTAAACTAACAGTTTGCAGACAAACTACAGACAAATCCGTGCAAATTGTCCAAAACAGCAACTAAACTATAGATTATGCATAAATATAAATGAAGTCAATTCGAATGCATCTGCCGTACTGGTGATTTCTCTTATAATAGTTGAAAATAACAATGCAATTGAATCTTACCTGATATATATGTGTATATATAAGTTGACGCTTCTTTAACAATATAATAAGTATAAGATTTTTCTTTAACTGAAATGAACTCTGCTGTACAATAGCTCTTCAAAATACGGTATGAACCTCTCAGTGTGGAAAACAAGATAATATTAAATAATAAGCGAACGTTTTTATCTAACTAGGTAACTAGGCTTCTTTTCGGAAAGTGGCATGGTTTATTTCTTATTTGCGCCAAATTATGTGCATTATTTATGTTAAAAATCACAAAAATAAAGCTCAGTGACGTATATTTGCCATATATGGAAGTATAACTAGGTTATACGGGGTTACACGAGGTTACGACGCATGCCCAGGCAACATAGCGATGACGATAACGTCCATACATGAATAATGTATAAAACTGATCCTAATTTCTGAAACCGACAGGCAGATTGCCAATCAGGTCTTAGAGCTGAGGTGAAGGATGTAGGAAGTTTATTGGAGGCAACTGCTAACAAAATTTGGTGAAATAAACATAGTTTAAAACTATTTTGATATATTAGGTATTGGTAAACATGTGTAGTTATGTGCTACGGTACGCCGTATCGTAAAATTGGTGCTTGACAATGCTTTGTTGCGCTGTATTTTGCAGTTTATTTTTCCGATCTGTTTGTTTACATTTTGCCATGCGTAGTACATCATTTATGATTCACTTGGGTTCGGACATTTTGTGGTAGGCGCACGCAAACACCTCGCTGAAATGTGTTCATGTCACAAGTGTATTGCCTCACTGAATGTTATTATGGTATTCAGTTTACCAAGACTATGGGAGGGTAAATATTTTGTACCAAGCGTGTTTACTGCATGCTTGCAGACAGTGTAGTCTGCATCGCCCGGACAAATGTAAGGCAAAGCAGTAAATCCGTCTGACTCTCGTCCTTGAAAAAGCTTATTGAGGAGATATTTGCTCGAGATTTGCTTTATTTGCTTCGGCGCTGTAAATTAGAAAGTTGATTTGTAGCTATTTTATGTTTTATGCTTGATTCTGTAACTGGATGGGTCTAGTTATTCTCCAAACTTATGGTTTTGATGTAGTTCACCCTGAAACAGTATAGAAGTAACACTGTGTAAATGGAATGAATGAATTCATAGTTATACAATTTAGATATCTGTCTGGTTCACAATAATATGAATAACACATTGATCAGGCAATCCTGCCATCTGTTAATCAATTCATGTTACCGCCATAATTGTATGAAAATCTGTACCGGGTCTTAAAGTGGATTTAAAGTGACAATTTACTGAGATATGCCATTTAAAGTAACATTTTTTGGCCGATTGGGTCTTAAAGTGGATTTAAAGTGACAATTTGCTTAGATATGACAAAAAGTAATGTATTTTACCTAATTAGGTCTTACAGTGGTGTAACATGCAAGTACACACTGTTTGTCCCTTGAGGAAGGTCCCTCCCTCAACTCACTGCATACATGTACCTTGGTGTTGCTTGTTGCTAGTGCACACTGTTTGTCCCTTGAGCAACCTCCCTCAATGTTGCAAGTGCACACTGTATGTACCTTGAGCCAACTCCATAAAGAAAGTCCAAGTCCAATAGCAAAATACAATGAAAAATTTTTTTTCCTACAAAGTGTCTGAAATGGCCAGAAATGCATTTTCCCAAATCAGATAGGGGGTCTCAGTGCAAGTCAATCCTGATGATGATGGGGGGGGGGGGTCTTGCACTTGCAAGCTTTCAGCACTGCATTTACGCCGACTTCTAGTTGAATACTGTGAGCCGGTGCATTACAAGCAACGGCTTAAAAAAATGTGTTGTCACTTCAAAGAAAAAGTACTTACTTCGGTGTCTATCAACTTTAAGTTTTCATAAAAATTCGTTATTGTGCAGCATGCAAACAAATGTAAACTCAAATACTTAAATTAATCTTCATCTAAATAAACCATGTGAAATGATTATAACCCAAAGGGGTAAAATTGCTAGGTTTTTTGTCAATGGACAAAAGAAATTTTATGCTTGAACTATTTAATGTCTTATCATATTGTCATTTTCCTGTTATATTTTAGAACATTTTGTTTTCTTTTTATGTTCTGGTAATTCTTGTAGCAGCCTTTGAAAATCTAATGCCCCATAACAGCATAGACTTATAACTGGCCGTCTTTAAGGTGACTTGAAATGTATGCAGTACTTCAGAGAGCAGTCAATATGAAAGAAAATATTACTAAAAAGCCATATTTGAGCTGAATTGTTCAAACTCTCCCTAGATTCTGAGTACCAGCTGATTAAATGAGGTAATCAGTACCTCTTGCCCATTGAAAAGCATTGACAATCAGTAAAAGTCATTTCTAGATAAGTAAACCTTGATTGCTTTTTTCCAAATTTTACTCAAAACTACAGTCTTTCATGGTACTAATTTACATGTAGTTAACTAGTGACAAATCTTTTTACAAAGACAGAGTATCAAAACTAATATATCTACTATCCCTTTCAGTTCCCCTTTATCAAATTCATCTCCACCAAGTGCTATTTTTGTGTATGGATTAATTCCCATTTTGATGTATTTTTTGTTTTTCTTCAATTACTGAAAATTTGATTAATAACCATTTCTGAGATGTCTGATGTTAGTAAAAACCATAATGAGTAAAACGTTATGGTATATATCACAAAATATATAAATATTCCTGTCTAAAATAGCACATTCATTCAGATTGGGGATATGCATGTACACAAGTGTCAGGGGTATGCCCAGCTGTGACATCACAAGGGATACCCACAAGCAAAGCAAAATGATTCGTTCCACTTCATTTATCAGGACTGCCTTTCAATTTACCTTAAACTAAAACTAAAACTTTGGTATTTCTATGTACTAAATAAAACAATGTAAATGGAAAAATAATCAAATAAGCAATGCTGTAGTCATGTCAGGTTGCTCTAAAATAACAGTGAATTTATGTGCCCCTTTTAAATAAACACCAAGAAGTTGATTTTCAAAGTCATATTTTAAATCATAATTTGAGCACTGTCATGGTTAACTTATTGGACATAACCAAAACATAGTGGCATTCAATTCCAGAATTCTCATTCTAATTTTCAGTTATTGTTGGGAACTTTGGGGATAGATTAAAAGTGTACCAAATGACAGCGAATTGACACAAACGGGATATTGCACAAATCAGTTAGAAGTTATTCGGGCCATTAACGAAAATAGCAAATCAATAGAAGCTGGAATTTACCAGCAGAATGAAAAACTGTAATGATTTTTATATGTTAAATTGCGCATCAATATCCATTAAGAAAATGATAGCAGGATGTTGAGATCGCTGTACCTTTTAACAGTTGAAACACAACAATTTATGCTTGGCTGTAAAAAGTCCAATTAATCGGTAAATTTCTAATTCGAGTTCATGATATATAAGTGGTAACGATGATGGTGCTTGGACTTGTACACTTTTTAATCATCACAATTGATTTGTTCTGTTTTGAACTGTTTTATGAACTGTTTTTTGAACTGTTAGTTTTTAAACTATTTTTATGACCAAGACTTTAAACTTGGCCAGAGGACCCTGGTTCTTCACAGAACACCTTGACAAAAAAATTCACCTTCCTGAATGTAACAAGAATCATCACAAGAAAACTTGATGTTAGATTTGAACGTTATGGTTTGTCTAAAAGATCGCCGTGTCAGTACACTAAAATCGTATCATTTTGGAAACGGAGAGAACGAAAGAATTTCACGCTGAGCTTTTGATTCTCTATTGTTAAACTTCTGATACGAATTCTGTGTACTGGAATATTCAGGCAATGAATAGAATTCATCATGGTTGATTGCAATTCTATTCAGCGAAACTTTGAAGCATAATTTACGAAGCTGTTTCAAAGTGCTCACACATTCCCATGAATGGCAGGATTGCTTCTTCGCTCTTCACAGTTATCACATTACACAAAAATCGTATCATTTTAGAGACGAAGAGAACAAAGGAGAGAACGAAAGAATTTCAAGCTGTGCTTTTGGTGCGCCATTGTTAAACTTCTGATACGATTTTTGTGTACTGACTCAACCTGGTACAGTTTGGTTCGACTGGGCATCGAACTCTCTGCGTGGGAGCAAATTTTTTATATCTTTTACAAAGAAATCAATTACAGCAAAAATTTAACCGGATAACCGTCTTCGTAGAATCTATTCAACAATCTTTAAATGTACAATGTCAATATTCCTTTGTCTCCCCAAATACGAGATCGACTGTACAATGTGCCGATCTATTGATAGTTGGGCGACTTTCCACAAAAAGCACTTCCTCGAAACGACACTTTGGTAAAAATCATTGAAGTTTACTTGTATTTGTTTCGCCTACCTTGGCAGATAAGACAGGGAAGTTTATACCATTTTTAGTACGTGACCAATAATGTGTCTTGAAAAGGACTAAAAGAAATAATGGACCCAACAATTAATCATGGAACATTTTGAGTTATTTTACTGATAATATTTTTACAGGATTAGGCAAATTCGCCAGATTTGGCAGGGAAGTTTATACTCTTTTGCGTGACCAATAATTGTGTCTTGAAAATGAATGAATTCAAAAATAGACCCAAAAATTTGTCATTGACTATTTTCAGTTCTTTTACTGATAATAGTATAATTCCACTACTTAATCTGCCTGATCTGCCAAATTGCGCAGGTGACATTACAAGGAAGAACCAACATTAGCTTTGTTCCATTTTCATCCAGAAATTTGGAATTTTAAAATGAATATTTTAGTTAGAAAAACATAAGGATGCTGCTTTAAAAATATTCTGCCAGCTTCAAGTCAACAAAAGCCAAGAGCGTGTTTTTCGACAAAAGTGGATTCGACGAAAAGTCGTAACCCTTACATAAGGGTCAATATGGACTAATTGTTGAACTGTTTCGCGTTACTCTAGGTTTTTCGTAATGGCCCTATAGATAAGTACAGTTTTCTTAAAATTCTGTAATGGGAATCATAATGTAAATTTCATAATGTAAATCTTTCTTGCCATATAGTTGATTTTGAACAACAACTAGACTATTCAATGTCCATATTTTGTCCCTCCACATAAACCTGCTAATGACTTGTGTCAGAATATCAGCACCCGTATTAAATTTATGAGGATGGGGAGATTTAAATTTTTTGCTTAACATTTTTCGGTATAAGGACATTCATTCTAATTTTTTTGTAACCAAATTTCCACTAATAACCATGGTTATATTGTGTCGAAAAAGTTCGGTTGGGAATTTAAGGTCGTCTATTCATGTGCACTGAAGCATGAGGCCAATGACTTAAATTCGATTAACGGGTTGCAGAATATTTATTGTCCCAGACCACGAACTGAACGCATAGATATAACTAAGATCATCAACAAGATCCCTTTACTAGATAGGCATATCTAAGTCTCATTTTTAGAAGATAGGAGGGACATTGACATTGATGATTTCTTTGTACGACAGTTTACCTTGAATTGTCTAGAATAGTGATCGATCATAACAGAATCCATAATTTCAGGGTGTAAATCTCGTAATGACACAAAAGTTCATAATGAATTCATAATAATTCATAATGAAATCTCATTGACATAATGTTAAGTTTTAACCAATGTGTAGAAAATTAAGTGATATTTGCTGAAATTAAGGATAAGAAGACGTACAAATTGATTTCTTGCATAGCTTCTCATCTTCATTTTATTGAAATAAAAAGAGATGTGAGGGATAATTCGTGAGTAAGTTTTCATTTACAGCAATGAAAAGAAAATGTCACTTTTATCATTTTAACATTGTGTCAATGGGACTTCGGGTTGACATTATGAATTTGCATTTTGAATTTGTGTCATTACGAGATTTGCATCCTCCATCCTGTAATTTGCCTGAATAGCAAGCTATTCGAGCTGAAAGCACAGTGAGGTTAATGTGTTAATCATAACGTTTTGGTGCCAGTGCCAGGTAGTCAGCACAATTTTCGTGTTACGCAGTTAAAAACAACTAGACATTAATCCAGGTGATACCATAATTGACGGTACCTTTACCATTTTGTCTTTTGACGTTTTGTAACACACGTTATTGCCTAAAGTACAACAATGGCTGCGTCACCTTTATCTGGTCTTGACATCATTCCACAATTTTTTTGGGAAAAATAGAAATTCCAAAGCACAGCATGGAATTCTTTTGTGCTCTCCCTTGTTCTCCACGTCTTAACATTGATAGGAATTTCAGGAACTGTGGAATAACTCAAACTGCTCTTAAATCCATATCATTTCCAAACGTACAAAACTACAAAAAATCCACGCTGTGCTTTGGATGTGCAATTGTTTCAAAACTGATAGGAATTTCATCCTCAGCATGTTTCTGAATAAAAACGTAAGATACGTTTAACACACATATATTTGATGTCAGTTCCTCTCAATTTCTTTTGTTACATGCGACTCTAGACTTGGTAGAGGATTGTTTTCTTCGGTACCTTCAGGCGACACAACATGTTCTGGGTCGGAATCATTCTCAGCTTGATAAATCACTTGGTATATGGTAAGTAATACATTTTAAGAACATTGAGAGCTCAAGAAAGGTAGGTGTACAGAAAGGGAAGTTAATATCAGGAAGCTAAGGAAATGCCTCCAACTTTGTGGACAGTAGAATTGCATACAATGTTTCACACTCGAAAGCAAACTGTGAGTTTCCTTTGCTCGTAATGGCAAATAAGTACAATGCAGTTTCATACTGTGTTTTGCAGTGGATACCACTGCGTCAAATTATTTTCATCAGATATTTTTCCCAACTGATACCAATTAATGAAATTGTGGACACGCCTAAGAACTAAAAGATCCCACGCCATGCTTTGGATGATGTTTGAGCACGGAGTATTGTTTCGAAAATGAACAGAATTTCATCTTTTTATTTCAGTACACGGAATCTGTATCAGTTCCGGAACAATGGCGCATCAAAAGCACAGCGTGAAATTCTTATGTCCTCTCTTTTGTTCTTGACGTTTCGAAATTGATACAAATTTCGTGTGCTGGTCTCGCCTCTCGCTTGTTCGCAGGATATCTCGAGAAAATTGTATTCAGTCGGTTTGGGAATAAATTAATTTCACACCCTGCACAGAAAAGATGAAATTGAATAAAAAATTTCATTAATCTGATACCTTTTTTATTTAAGGATCAGTAACATATTCATTACACAATGGGAGTTGTTACAAGTTACAGTCAGTATCTGCCCAAAGAAGGACTTGTTGATATGTAGATACACTTCTGTGATGTAGAAGTGCCTGACTTGTTAGGGAACCGGTTCTGGTAGTAGTTTGAATCGTCGTACATGAACGGGGTGTCGTCTACCCATCTCAGGGTGGCGGGGTCTCCCGTAATCTTGTACAAACCGATGAAGACGTCGTGGGTGGGATCCTGTGCACTGAAAGTTGAACGAGAGAGATGACCTGTCGGTCGACAAAGCCTCACGTCGTGTTGCTTTACCAACTGTTAAAGAACTAATTGTTTAAACCTTTCCACTGGGTGGCTTTAAAGTAAAGTGACCCCGTTAAGCTCAGCTTATAACATAACAGGAGGAGAAAACCACTGATCCTTCTTTTCGATACAAATAGCCGTAATGCCCTCTATCGGACATGTGGCTTATAACATATCCGTGTAGGCTGTACGTAACCACACTCACGTTTGCATACTTGAAACGAAGTTATCTTCGGCCTGAACTGTTATCACAGTGAGGTTCATCCCGTTATTCGCGCACTCCAGTTTACTGGTGTCATAATTTTGCGTGGTTGTCAGCAGGATCTCGTATTGGGCCATGTGTGAAGCACCAGGTAGGTACCATGTACAAGGTGACAGAATCAAGCCCGTAGCCAGAGAGGGTGCATGAGGTGCCAAAGCAACCCCCTTTCTGGAAAAGGTCCACAATTTTGAGAGACATCAATCTCAAATTAAAATAAATTAAAGTTTATGACTGACAAAATGTTCATTATTTAAGTTTCCAGTTTTGTCAACATGTAAAATGAGAGGAATTACCCGGGTAGGACAGGTAAAATGTCTATCACGCATGGTCCATCCCCATACCTCATCCCCATACCTCGTCCTCATCTTCATTGATGGAAGTATGGGGTTGTGACCCCTTGTTAGAATCGTCTGGACAAAAGAATGGTCTGTTCTGAATGTTTGAAGGAAATCCATTCATATTTGATTGAGTTATTTAACAAAATGTGCAATTTCAAATTTCGGAAAAAAGTGTTT
>JBCAUI010159422.1:0-17713 GCA_038406195.1 Haplosyllis anthogorgicola
TGTGATATTGTAACCTGTGTGTTGTCTTAGTTAATGATAATGCCAAATGAGCTCAGGTCCATCTGGACCTATTTTTTTTCAGGTTGTCAGATGCAGGTTTTCCAGTTCGTCTCCTTCCATCAGTCCAGGACGCTGGGGACCAGGCAGGAACGCTACAGGAAGTGTGGTACAACATCAACGAGGGGACGCCGGTCGGTGTTGCTATGGGAGATCTACAATGTTCTATAATATCCAGATTACATCCAGGAGACGCAGGTATAAACTCATGACGTACAACTCTTTAATAAAATTACAAATTACAGTGTCATAAGATGCAGTTTTCCTTTAATGTTCGACCAACTTACTATTTCCTTTATTTTGTCTCTTCATTTCTCTTGACTTTCTTTTAATCTACAAGTTTTTATTTTTTTCGTCAAAGTAACAGATAATGTAACTGTTTACAGTCAAGTAAATAATGCTGTTTTAAATCAGCATACCCTGCGTGACAGCATTGGCTACATTGCCCTTGTGCACTGAGAGTTGAGGTCAGTGCACGTTTGATGTAAACGTAATGCTCATTCAACAGTCAGAATATCAGATTTGCTAACATTTCAATTAACAAATTACACCGTTTTTCTCCTTCCAGTACTAAACATCAGCACGTCGGCACAGATTGCATTCCAGATGCCGGAGGGTTTCACGCCGGACACGCGCGGCGCGGACACGCCGTCCCCCGTGGAGTACTTCCCGTACTTTGACGGGCGCTACCTCGCCGTGGCCGCCAGCCTCAGTGGTGGGAACATCCTCGCCAACTTCGTACGAACGTTACAACAGTGGACGCACGAACTAGGTATGTCAGCCATGATGTTTTAATCAAGGTACATTGCGTGGGCTCAATAGGAAAACTGCTGCCTGAACGGCCAGTTATGTGATGGCTTTGAAGTAATGCACAAGCATCCGTACTGGAAGCTTTCTTGCAAATTTTGGACTAAAGTAATGTCAGTAGATGCACGAACCGGGTATGTTTTCATTTATAAGGTCCATTCTCTGTGACAACTTGTATCCCTGTTTTGGACCTGAGGTGGCCTTGGTCATGGATCTAAAATCAGCATTATTCTGTTGCCTGTGCACTTGCATGTGTGTGATTTTAGTATTGAATCATAAAGAAAACAAGCTACGAAACAATACAAGGTTATCCATCAAGCATAATTTTGGTAGCACAAATTCTTACTTTAATGAAAAACTCATTTACGCCTCATTTTTATTCTTACCAGGTGTGGGAGTTCCAAACGACAAGATTTGGCAGAGGTTGATGAGTTTAGCGAGTGAGGAGAGTAACACGGATCTGACGGTCTGTCCCACAATGTTCGGGGAACGCCACGCGCCCAGCGTCCGCGCGTCCGTCACCAACATCACGCCAATGAACACGACGCTGGGCAGCGTCTTCTGCGCGCTGTGTAAAGGCCTCATCACCAACCTCAACACTATGATGTCACAACAAGTGCTCAGAAACAACGACGTGCAGAGGATCATGGGTAGTGGAACTGCGCTTGTGAAGAATAAACTTTTACAGCAGGAAATTGAGAAGCAGTACCAGCTCCCTCTGGTGTTGTGTGAGGACAGTAAGGCAGACGCGGCTGTTGGAGCCGCCATGGCAATAATGAAATATTCCAGCAAAAGTTCGAGTAGTTAATTATTAAGTGTCTTAGTCTTCCAGTTAATCAAAAATAAAGGTATTTAATTCTGTAGAGATAACAGTATTCAATTGTAAATCTAAATGTATCAAAGGCAATTTTATGTAAATTGCACAAGCACTTGAAAAATAATAATTAACATCAACCTAAGGACCATTGATTATGCCAAATCCATAACAGCTGAAAGTGTTCAGATCCGAAATAATGCCCCATTGCCGTATTCCCTCATTTTAACAGGTGGGAGTTTCTTACTAGTATCATCTTCACCCACGGAAAGATGCTTTCGGTGTTGGTCATTATTGCATTGGTTTTCGTCAGTTGCAAAATGCACAAAATTTCACTTCTGTAACAATTAAAATTGTTGTTTTGACATTTCTAATTGAGGCACCCCCTCTAAAAGAAAAGAAAAAACAAATAAAATGTTTGCAGAAGGTAAATATCCTGTGACAAAAGTTATTAATATTGTTGATACGTAGATGGTCAGTTTGGTTTTCTAGGGACCCACTGGGTTTTCTTTCAATCACCGCAATTTAAAAATCCAGTCAATGCAATGTAATCCAAATGATTTAAAAAAAAAAAAGTCCTGACCGCATGAACCAGCAAAAATTGGAATTTTGGAAAAGACCGAACCTAACGGCATCATAACGCGATTCGCAAATTGTAACGCAGTGCCTTAAGGAAAACGAAAATATATTCAAGTGAATCTTTGGTTTCTTTATTTTTCATCAACTGCAAAAAATAAACGTGAAAAAGAATTTCACAAATAAAAATATAAAATGACAAATATTTTAGTATAAACAAAATTATATGTGACATGAACGCATTCGTACTTTCATTCGTACTTCCCAAAATATTTAGAAAATATTCTGACCGTGGGTTTTTTCATAACCACAATTCTAAAAGCTGTAACATTTATCTCCAAATCATTTCATTTTCACAAACCAGAGACGTTTACAAACTGTAATACCAACATCCAGGAGACGCAGGTTTCCATGTTTAAATAATCGGCCTTAACCAACTACAGAAACACCAGTTAAAATGTAATCAGCTTAACAGACAAATATTGAGGGTTATGAAAATGTGCAAGAATGTTAAACCTGTAATGGACTTGAGTCACAGACCTGATCGATTGTAGAGTGTATGTAATTGCATATCTCTTTAACATATTTGTGTTGTTAAGGATAATTGATTATTTACTGTTGTAAATTTACATACATTTTCAATAAATTTTTTATTACTACAAGAATAAACTTTTAATCTCATTCTTATTTCGTCTTTCTCTTTTGGTAAAATAAAAGTTTGCTTGTGGTAAAAAACCTCTATTTGTTGTGTATTAGCTGGCTCTCTTGACGGATATGTAAACAGTCCACAATAACGCCATGCAACTCATGAACGGGGCGCGGTACTGAACAAACAAAACATGGAAGTTAATGGTGACGTTCATAATGGTAATTCCAAGTAACTCACAAGTAGCATATTTACATTCTATTGTATTTATTTTTTTAGCTCTCCTGCAATTTCTACTCCAAATTAGATCTAATATTTCAACTTGGAGTGTCTCTACATTCGATTGGGAGTTGCCTCAATATTAAAAATTAGCTACCAAACAGCTCTCCAAAATTGCCAATCAAAAGCAACCAATAAATTCTTTCCTATTTTCTCAAGTAAAATACATGTATATAAAATTTCTTGAAACCTTACACTAACAGGTATTTTACTTTAGGACTAACAACCAACCATTATATCATCCCAGTCCCAGCTGACAGAAAATACTTACCATTTGAGGAATGTATTTGACGTTGATAAACTGCAGCGGCGTCCACACCTTCCAGTTCATTTTGAGCGCAATCCAGTAGGTTTCCCGAATTCTTTTTAAAGCTACTTCATTTGGTTGACCCTAAATTTATACATTTAATTAGTAAAAAAATTATACTGTTTAGGGATAAAATATTAATCTTTATGCAAACACTACTAGTTGTATTCAGTATCACAGAATTGTATTTCATGTCGATTGCTTCACATGACAGGGAACCCAAATATGTAAAAGTTTGTCAAAATGTAGACAATCAGAATTTTTCATTTGCCTTTTCTTATTTGTTTCGACTACACTTTCCGCCGCATTTTGAAATCGGGAGCTTTAAGTTGGTGAAACACATCTCATGCGGAAAAATATTGCTGCACAGGGATGTATTCGATGAGAAAAAAAGTTCTTTTATTGATATTTCTGAACAATTTAGCTTTTCAATTCAAATCTTTTTTCGATAGCCGCTTTTCGAAAATCTTGTCTGCGCAGTGTTATCTAATGATTCAAAAAACAAACAAAACGTCACCTCTAATATTGCAAGTAGGTACAGCATGACGAAAAGGAAGCAGGGCGAGAAGACGAGTCGGTCCAACATCAGTCGTTTCAGCGCCATGTACGACTCCGTCTTGGGAATGTGTTTCTCCATCCATGCGTGGAAGTGATGCACCGACGGACCAATAAATATAAACCTGAAGTACAGTAAAACTACTTTAACAAGCCACTGCTTAGTGTAGTCACCTGATCCCCAACACCTCGTCCTCAATTTTTGACTTCATAGCGAAACCACCTTGCCGTCTACAGTAGTCTATCAACGCAAAGCGTGATAGACTAATAAGAGAAATTATTTGAACCTCATTTTGCTATTTTACTGGCGGGATTTTCAAGAATGACGACTGGAAAAAAAACTTGAGTGACAAGTTCTTTTTTGTTTTTTAAATTTATTTCACATTTCATTTTTACTTTTTGGCGGAACCAAAAATTTTTGATTTGCCTTTTTCTTATTTGTTTGGAATACAATTTCATAGTCCCCTTTCTTGTATCAGGATGCAACAATTTACTGGGCTCACTGGCACCCCACTTTTGGATTTCAGGTGATACTTCTACTGACCATGATTTTGGTCATCTCTGAAAAGCTTGCCCCACATCTATCTCCTTTTTTCAAGCGTTTGGATCGACGGCGCACACCACCGATCTGTAAACTTCGAGTATCTTGATGGCGACATGAAGCTCGACAGCATGCGTACATAATACTAGTACGGTAGAACCTGCTTTAAAGGGCCACCCTTATTTATAATGTAAATTTGCCGTAAATGACAGGTGGCCTCACAAAGCAGTGACGATTTTAATGATTTAGCTATATGAAAATTTGAGAAGGAAATCTAAATGTTGGCCGTAAATGCCAGGTGGCTACACAAGGTAGTGGCTTGTTAAACCAGGTTCTACTGTATATGTTTTTGCTCATCGTCGCAGTATAAATATATTTTGTGAAATTAATGCAAACATAAAGTTTATAGTACAGCTGTACTTATTATATCAATACACAGAGACATAAAGTCGGACAATGATCTTTATCAGTGTTTTTTCTACTGTTGTTATCTACCAGGGCTATCACAATATCATAGATATAGTTTTTGATAAGGTCAACTATTGGCTTTTCATGGTCATGAAGTATTCAGTGTGTTTCAAAAATAAGGATTCAAACATTTATTTCTCGGTGGCTAAGAACTAACGCCAAATAGTGTAATCTATGGGCTTTCTTATCAGATCAATACTAAATTTGTTACATTGTTCAACTTTTTGATTGTTAAAATGCACTGACATCTATTAAACTAAGATGAGATTTAAACTTTGATATTCTTTCTTTCTTTCTTTGTTCTGTTTTGTTCTTTCTGCAATCTCTCTATGTAACATATACGTCATGAAAAAACTTAAAATGGTCGTGTAATGTGTTAACATACGCATAGAAAAGGGCAATCAGTAAGTGTACAAGTAGATCTGTTCCATCTAAAGTTGTATTTAATCGTGAAGGATTTTAATTCAAATTGACATGCTGGATTGTTGAAGATGTCTCCTGAAAGTCATCTTTTCTTATTACAATAAAGTTAAACATTAGCGTTATGACTCGCAAATACTATGAACTTCCCTGTCACAGTCAGGAACTCGCATGAAAACTCAACCAACCTTGGGGTGTGTCATCCTTGAGTTGAAGAGATCAGCAGCAACTCTACATTCCACATGCATGGGACACATCCTGACCTGCCAGTTTAGGACTGGTGCCAATTTACACCTTGATCTGATAAGGTAATAGGGCACATGTACTCACCCTGCAGCTGCATAAGCACCAATACTTCTTAGGTTGAGTTCTCTAATTGACTTTGGGCTGCTGATGACTAGTTGTGATATAAAGTTTCCTAAAGCGCCGGTAAACGCACTGAAATTACAGATGCAATGAAATTCGGAAATATACCACTTACTCAAAATATAACCGTGAGCTAAAAGATGAGACTTACCCTTTTTGGTTAAAAAAACTAGCATCAAGTATAAGCCCATGGGCTTATAATTGAGACCATGGCCTTACAGATGAGACCAAGACCTTTGTTTCTAAAGCAACATTTATTCAGTTATTTCACTGTACCTTTCTAAAGTAGCAGTGCAGACATATTTTAAGAATTTCACATGTTTAAGAGCCATTTTAATAAAAGTTGTTTATTCTGTGATTGAAGTATTTTTTACCAAAAGATTAGAAGTGAAGCTATCATGTGGAATTAATGTTTTTAGCATATGGGCTAAATATTGAGTCAATTTCTCATTATTTAGCCCATGGGCTTACAGTTGCATGGGCTATAAATCGAGATTCCCCGGTACTAGTAAGGCTTTATTGTCATAGACGGGACCAGTGAAACCTGTATTTTACGACCACCGAGTTTTACAACTACCTGCCATTTGTGATCAGATATTACAGAACTAAAGCTATAATTTGGATTTAATGTACTTGCGTTTTCGGACCACCTGTCATTTACGACCATGAACATCGGTTCTCAAGGGTGGTCGTAAAAAGTTTTCACTGTACGCACTAAAACCAGTTTCCAATAATTTAAACTAACACAGAAGATGAAAATTGTAGAGACTACAACATTTTGTAAAAATAAAAAAAGTAAATAGAGTACCGGTACCTGGTGCATGACTTTGTGAAGATTGGCCTTTGATGAAGCATGCGAATGTATGCCTTCAGTGCCTTCTGGAATACGTTGTCATCTTCTGGTTTACTTAGACTCATGTTTGCTATTGCTTCAACAATGTACTGACTGCTATCTGTGATTCGTATGGCATGAAAAAATACCAAAAAGCAACAAAATTATTTTAGTTCAAAGGTCTTTTGTTTACATGTCACACCATTTGGCTGGAAGTGAAATAGGCCGCCGTATTCATGGTATCAAATTCATCCCCGGTAAACCGGTCTAATCTTCTGGCGACCTTCACCTTGACCACTTGGAGGCCATAGCCCGAGTTACCGGCTGTTTTCTTGCTACGGATGCAACGAAGTGAAGTTGCAGGGTCTGGTAACTCGGACTGGACGCCATTAAAATTTTGGTGCAAGTATGCACAGGAAAAAATTATGTCTGTGTAAAATACAACGTTATTAAAGGTTGAATTGCTTCTACCTGGATGTTATTTCAATTTTGAATATTGGTAGATTTTATAGGACATCTACAATTGTGCATAGCAACATTGTAAGACATAATTTAATCCTGTCAAAAACTGCTGCACCTGAAAAAGGTGATATTTTAGCCAGAAACTGACATTTTATAAAGCAAATCAGTCTAAAAAAAACATTGTTTAGAAAGCATTTACTAACTAATTTGTTGAGTGCAGAGCTTACGAGAAGGACATTATGGCAGCAGGCGGCTAAACCTGTGGTTGTGAAGGTTACATTACACCTTGGAAAAGCTTTTAATTTTACGATCTGAAGGCAGAGAGAGGTGCTTGCCAGTTCCAGAATGGATGGTGATGCAGGATGAATGTGAATAGAAGAATGTGCAGTGACACCCTCCTCCTAATTGCAATACTTCTGTCTAGGATGGTACTTGCAGGAGGTAAGCTCGCAGTGTTTATTAACTACATGTACACTTTCACTGACGGTGGATCTGTAATTATGTTAAACTGAGTAAAACATGTTATCTGAAAGACTTTTTTCTGTTGGCAAAATGTGGTCGCTCACTCCATGATAACTTTTCTTTCACGGAAGTGTCTTCAGAGATTGGTGGGAGAGTAGATGAGAGCGAAAGAGGTGGTCCGTAACATACAGGTCTTAAAAGCTTCGTAATATTAATGTTTTGTGAGGACGGTGAACAGCGAGTACCGGTATGTCAAGTTGTACACAGTATAACTTTGTCTTATGCAACACATACGTTTTCAGACCACTTGTCATTTATGACCAGACTTTATAGGTTTATTGTAAATAGCAGCAAGGACCAAACTAGTTCACCAGCAGTTTGATCACTAATGCAGGTTTGCCCTCATAGCAATGGAAGAAAGTGTTGTGGTATAAGACTGGGTACTCGTATAATACGGTCCGATTTTTTTTTAACAAATGGATTCCTTAAAATTGTAAGGTGCAGTGATCAATGACAAAAAGGTAGTAAGCGAGACGAAAGGGTTGACTGGAGCCACTTAACTATTCTTAAACGACAATTAACTTCTTAAGATGACAACCATTGTAATAGCTTCCAGTGAGAATTGGTATGATAATTGACCAAAGTTGACTGGGATAAGTATATTCCCAAAGTGACCACCGACAGATATCTGTATCATTAAAACACTTAAAGCTTTCGTGTTATGTTACACCTCATATAGTTTAAATAGATAAAAGACCAATTACGAAATAGCTGTCTACTTAACGAAATACCGATACTTTAACGACTACAGGCGTGTACTTGCACTTTTATCAAGTGTCGATCATTGCAGCTAGAAAGAAAAGAAAGCGTTCTTTAAAGTTGCGTGAATGACGGAATTTCTCTTTTTGCATTTAATGTTTAATTGATGACATTTCTAAAGGCATTTATCAGCAGAATTATAATTACAAATAATTTTGTAAATATCATTTCGTCGTTGATAAATTTCCTTTTAATGCTGACAGGCCAATTCTGAGGGAAGTAACGTGAGACTAATTGTGTTTCAATGAGCCTCTTCATTCACTGCAATGTCAAATGTTTTGTGACATTTACAGCAAAATAATTAAGCTTATGATGTTAAAGATTTTTAAGTGAACAGTGTAACTTATATTTACATACATGTATGTAATCTACTTACACACTGTAGATACATACATACATATTTAGGATTTATAGCCTACCACACTGAAACATTATCAACACAAATACGACAGTTTTTCATTTAACCTAGATTTGGTTAATTACCGAGAATATACGAGTATTTTTGCAATATCAACAATATATCTGTGGAATAATTTACTGTCCACAAGTATCAAATCGTTCCAATTTCGTATTGACATCATCAGCAGATTCTACGTTGTTGTGGATGTAAATTTGTACGTCGTTTTCATTGCAATTTTGGCTTTTTATTTAATTGTCTGGATTACATTGCAATTTCCAAAAACAAAAAACTCATTTGGCAGCTGAAATATGATATGCATGACAAAATATGGTCGCCTCAGACACGATCTATCGCAAGTCAATCCAGCAAAATCAAAATTTTATTTATATTTACAAAATGTTTGGCTATTTAGGGGCAAAGTTCAATTTTTATTTTTATTTTTTTTCCGATCGCCGTACTTTGAAAATCCTGCAAGTGCAATGTAATCCAAATGCTTAGAAAAGCCTTATCCACAAAGATAGTTGCGAATCAGACTTTATTTCATGCAGAGTCTGGTCCGTATTAAACGTCATGAGCGAAACGACGAAAGTTTTGTTTCATCTTGTTGTCTTTTCATTTTCATGGATACTCACTGCATCTAGGGGTAAGTGTGTCACATAATCTGTGTTCAAAATAAGGCCAGTCCATCGGACAATGGCCGGCTGAAATTGCGTAGGTCTAATTTTTAAATCTCTCAGACAATTTTACAAATAAAGTAATCGTACAAATGATGTATTTGAGGTGACCCAACTATCATTCGGTCAGACTGGTTTCAAAACTTACTTCGAACACTGCATAATACTGTATTTCCCTTGAATTGATAATGTATCTTCTCGTATTAGAGAGTCAGCGCATAGCTGATTTGCTGACTGCTAATCCGTTAGGTTCTGATACATTCGCACAAGCTATGTAGATTTAAATGGAATCACTAACCTGACTGAAAACAGACGGCAATCAAATTGGGAGTGGGGAAAAGGTGAAATTGTCGCATGTCACAGTATCAAATTTATCACTCAATCATTTATCAAGTAATTTTACATTGATTATCAAATTAGTATTTAGGCAACCAATTTTAGGTTAAATTTTAGTGGCTCAGCCATCATTAAATACTGGTCTTGCGCTTTATTTATGGACAGTACGGCCTTTTTTATATTACATTTAATTAAAGAAGAATGACATGAATTCATTATGTTGACCAAGCTGATACACACGCCTGGTGATGGGCTGGTTATGATCATGATAAATTCCTGGTTAGGTACATGTGGTCGATGCACCATGCCGAGAACGACAACATCTGGTACAGAGACAGTCCGACCTGTAGGACTCGAAACTGTAAAATATTCATATTCAATTAAGTATCGGTTAGTTGATGGTCATTCCCGAATTTGTATGTCACATAAGCTTATTACAGGATTCACCATGCCCAGGTGTAAAATTGGAACGACCAAAGTCTCTGGATACGCAGGCAATTAGCCTCAACACATAAATACTACTACCTAGCCGTGACTCGTGTAAAAGATTGAGTGAGTTTCCTGCTTGGATTTCAAGATGTATTATAACTTGTTGATAAGTGCCGTTCTAGTCCCGTTAGTGCCTGATACTTGGCATTTGTAAATCTATAAATTTAGGAATCATATCTGACTGCTTGCTTAACAGTCCAATACAGTATATGCACACAGAGGAGAAAAGTGGGACCGTGAACCCAACGAATGTAACTGAGCTGATTTTAAGGATTTTAATTACCGGAGCCCATATTCAAGGGTACCTGTGACTCCACTTAGCAACATATTTCAGAAAATAAAAAAGAAGAAAAAAAACCCCAACCATATTTGCCAAATTTTACAATTTCTTTGTGATCGATAAATCGGCAATAAAAGGACAGGTGCAGTTGACGTGTGATAAACACAACCTGTCGGTTTGACTTGTGCTTTATTGTCGGATGTTTGGTACATAAACCCCGAGTGTTCTATCTTTAGTTTGCACATATAGAGATTACTCAAGGCCAATGTTGTATGAGATGATATTTTATTGACACACAGTTTGTCTACAGCAGGTAAGCTCAGGACGCACACACAGAAGACCCAGAAGAAGGCCCAGAATAATAATTGTATTTTCCTTAAATACCTTGTGAGGACAGAAAGGTGCCCACATGCATGATTGCATGTTGGTGGGAGGAACTGTTATTGGCAGTTGACCAATGACAGACTAAATCATAAAATTATAAATTACAAATAGCACACGAGCGCAGCCTGCGTGGAGAATACGTACAGTACAATGCATGTAAATTGTAAAGGTATGAGATGATTGAAATGTATCATGTACATCGCGCATCGTTTTATGTCTAATGTGTATGTATATTTTCTCGATGTGGGGTGCAGGGGGCGCCCCGTTCCACGCCCTGACGTTTCAATTTCTTCCATTATTTTGCAAATGTCTATGCAATAATGTAACGTTGCGCTGCATGCCCCCTGACCATCTTCCCGTCACACTCAGAATTTGCACACGCAACGAGAAATCCTAGCTCGTGGATCAGTTTGAGCACAACCAATGTTGCGTTAATAAATTGTTCGAGACCTTCATATTTGTTGCGCCATAAGGAAATACTGAAAAGCTGACCCAAAATGCAGTATTTAGACCTTTTCTTCAAGTCATTTGGATTACCATGCACTGGCAGGTTTTTGAGTTGGTGGCAATCGGAAAAAAAACCAAAAATGTCATTTGAGTGTTGCGAGCAATGAAATCCGAACAACTAAATTAAAAAGGTTTAAAATATTATATTTCTTTGTTCCAAACAGCCAGAAATAACATGTCCATCCGAAATTTGACTGCGTAAATTTCGGATGAGACATGTCGCTAGTCCCGCGGCAAATCCTCAAACTTCTGATGATGGGCGCATCGCACAGATATTACAGTATGTAATCATAATGTCGCCCAAAGCATGGCCATATTTAGCATGCAGACACTAAATTAAATCGTTACAAACACTTTGCCAGAAGTGGGTGCTAGCAAGTTCGTATCCAAGACAGTGTAAGGTTTCCTTTGCGAAGGGCACTTAGTTCATCGAATTTGCCAATTGTAATGTGCAAAATATATAGTTTACCGGCAATAAAGGCCGTTCCATTATATATATCATATTGAAACAGGTATGAATTGGTGACATTTCTTTCTAATTTTCAGAGCGGTGTCAGGCGCGGTCACTTCTACTTTCAGAACAAAATGTAGGAAAATTTATATGAAATATTAAAAAATGAGTTGTAGAAGGTGCAAGAGCGGTGTAAACGCCCGCGCTATGCGGTGAAAAAAATTAGTATGAAATGTAGGGGCGGCCTATGCGCGGACTGAAAATTAGAAAAAAATGTCACCAATCAGGTCAAGATCATGAGACTTCACATCTGGACTTGTACACTGAATCAACAAGAAGGCTATCGAGTTATTTTTCTGTTAACTTTGCAAGTGTGTTTGATGATCGATGAAATTATTGATATTAACAGAACCATTTTTGTACCTCTACCAACTTTTCTGCGACTATCTGACATGTGCGACCACTTTCCTGTAGCACACGAGAAAACATAGGTTCCCTTTAAAGAAAAAACTTAGCTTTGGCTCTTTGGTCGTAAATCAGGTGGTCTTAAAACACAGTTGTCGCATATGACAGGTTCCACTGTAGTTGCAGATGACAGGTTGAAATATAGATATGTTGTAAATTCAATTTACTCGTTGGTGAAGACCTGCCTAAAGGGCAATCAGTTGAAAATCCCTCCATTCTAACATTTCAATTATGGAATCAATAAGATGGAATACGGGCGGATGAAGAATGGATCGTCTTCTGGATGACTGTCCATGTTTCTCAGAATAAATGATTTTCTAAACATAAGAATCTTTTCATATTCGAATTTAATTAAAGTGGCTTTCTTTGAAGCAAACTCGTCTTTTGAGGAATTGGTTGTATGTCTACATCAGTCAGTTTGATTTTGTGCCTCTCCTTTGTTTACTGAGTTTTGAAGAAATTATTCGGGAAGGCAAGCCTCTCTTTTGAAAACCGACATTAGTTCCCCCACAATTATCGACCTTGGGCGAGGTTGAGACTTTCCAATTCAAAAATCAGTTTGCTCTGGCAAAGATATCTTTTGTTTCATGAAGAAAGAACTTCAGTCAAAAGAACAGTCGATTAATTTGATTTCAAAGTAGATACTGTATATTACCAAAATAACGCGCATGCGCGTACGATCAAATTTTTTGTGGGTGTGTGTCATTAAATACCAATGTTTAACAGCTGCTCGAGTGCAATGAATCTGTGGTGCATCAATGCTGATACAAAATTTATTGGTCTGGAAAGGTAATACCGTATTGTTCCTGAATAAAGTGCCGGGCACTTTTTACGAGGGCGCTTTATTTAGAATTATCTTAACACCAATTTTAGTGGACACAGTTCATCAATGACAAATGTAAAGTTTGATGATTTGAATACCAAACCAGGTAAACTTTTACAATTTAAAATAATAATTCAAAAGAAAAGCATTTATATTTGTGGAAAGTATAATTACAATATTAAATAATCACTTGTTCTTAATAAAATTTTTATGCATAAATATTGAAGGGAAATTTATTTTTTATTTTTTGCTGGCAAATATGTTGGGGCACTTTAATTAGAGACAGCGCTTTATTCAGGAACAATACGGTATACCAAAATTTCACCCTTTAAGCATCACAGTTTGCAAAGAATATGAAATATAAGGCAGAAAAAAGTACTTTTACACGGGGTAAAAAAATTTCTTTAATCTTTCTTGTACCTACTCAGTAAAAGTTTACAATCAATCTCTGCTATGATGGCAAAAAATTATGTAAATCAGCCCAAAAACAGGGTGCGCGTTAATAAGGGTATGCGCGTTATTTTGGCAATATACGGTAACTACATAAAACCTAATGCAGTGGGTTTTTGAACAGTTGAAAAAAAAAAACTTGCGAAAGAGTTGTTGAAGAAAGCCACGGATATGGTTCGCTGATTGTACAAGATTTCGTAAATACACAGCAAATCATGTCTTGTGCATTATCTGTAATAACTCGGTGAACAACAACCGGTTTTGTTCAATTACCGACTTGATCCGAGAGTAATGAGTCGTAATTACATTGAGTTATCCCTGCACCCGGGCCTCCAAGTTTGTAACTATTCGTTATTTTGAGTTACCCCTGTATCCAGCCCCAAAGCTTCTATCCAATCAAACAAGACTGTTAGATTACACTGTACCTACCATTAAGGAAGGAATTGTACCGTGCACACCAAATTGGACCAAGTGATGAGTCCCTTTGGCTGAGACGTATCCACACCTACATGACGATATGTTTGTTTGCAAATGTAAATTATACGGGTTTTGTTAACCAGTCTTGTCAGTTTCTTTTTGTGTGGACGCGGAAGTTTTCAGAATAATTATCACTTTTTGACAGGCCTCACTGTATAAGGGTGTAAAATTGATAACTGGCAGAAAGTAGATGATTAATACCGGTCCTGAGTGGGATGGGGAAAACGCTGGTCTTGTTACCACAAGATGATGGCTCCCACCTAGGTTGGGTGAGTTCCCCTGCCGGGGAAAATCGGTAAACCACGTATAAAAACTTTTTTAGCTAAGGTTAGACTTTTGGATTTGTTGGTTTGTTGGATTACGTTTCTTTGCATTCCAAAAACTCAAGAATTGTGAGAATAAAAATAGAGATTTGCGTCGGACTTGTGTCGGTGTGTGCCCGGTAACTCGTCCCACTCTATCACAATGAAGCTGTAATGTCTGTCCCACTGTGATAAAACAAACACTAAACGGACCCAGCTTTGTAATGGAAATATCTGCGGCAATTGTCTTGTATTGTTGAGTTATTGTTGGATATTGCGCCTAACTACAGACATGTCACGCACGGATAAATCTCGGATATCTACTGTGTTGGAATAATAATGCGCAGGTGTCGGACTGATAATTAGTTTGTGTTTCTGCAATCAGGGAAAATTTATGTCTTTTTAAGAAAATTTTGGATTTGGCTGAAATGGTGTATAAATGTTTGACGATAAGTTTTTTTAAATGGAAGAGACAACAAAGACGTAACGTGACGTCATAACGTCACTGGGAAATAATGAAAGACGGTTTCAGAATACGCGCTCGTAAAAGACACATTTACTGTACGGGCTTAAAGGCATAGTAAAACTTATTTACGACTGCCTTTCTGGGGTTTTTATTGGTAGTCATAAATAGCAGGTGGCCTTAAATCACAGGTTTCATTAAATGGAGAGTGTCTTTGTTATAGCTGGACTGAAAACTAACTTTAGATGGAAGCAGCTTTTGGTAGTTTTTCTCCTGTAAAACGTGGTAGGCTAATATGTGATGGTCTCTAAACAGAGGGTATTATAAAAGACGGGTTTGACGCTCGTCCCAGGGTAAGGCCTTTTTTTTTCAATCATTTGGATTACATTGCACTTTCAGGATTTTCAAAGTGCGGCGATCGGAAAAAAATAAAAATAAAAGTTGAACTTGGTCCCAAGAAAGCCAAACTGTTCATAAATATCGATAAAATATTTAATATTTCTCAATCATCTCCTGACAAAACTTGTTATGATGCAAAAATCTTGCCATGCACATCATGTTTCAACCTCAAATGAGTTTTTTTTTTTTTGAAATCTCGATTTCAAAGTGCGGCGGGAAATGTAATCTAAACAATTAAATAAAAAAAGCCTAATTCGACAAAAAAGGGCATGGAATTTTAGATCGAATTAATGAGGATGTCGAATTATCAGGGTAAAACAATACAGTACAGTATGGAGTAATGCTTAAATTTTTCGTCGAATTGCCAGGGATAACGACTTATCCGAGATCGAGTTATCCGGGACATGTGTAGTTGAGTCTCGTGTTGTTCGCTTCACGTATCTGTGTGATGTAAACAGTCTCGGACCCGCGGAGGGATATGCTGATTTCTTGGGTAATTGACTCAATTTGTAGAGATGAGCATCCGCACTAGAGGCGGGAGATACGACATGATGGGGCAAAACGTGCTCTACGAGCGGCTACCTTTCCGCTTAGTCGAGGCTTTTTTGGGCTCATTTTGCATAATTGGCAAAAGAGCCTACAGAATCATCAATTGTCCGTCGTCAGCTGTCATCGTCTGGCGTTGTCATCTGTGCACTCATACACTGAGCACACTTTTGAACACAGGGATTTGCACTTATCTTCTCCCTCCCTCCAGTTTTAAAAAAATTAGGACAAAACATGTCAAACCCACAAAGCCAACATTTTGGTGTGGTGGACAAAATGCCCTTTATAAGGTATCGGCATAACTGATTTAGGTGATGCTCAGTATAGATCGTGTACGGTATTTGCTCTTGTGTCATCACCATTTCTGAAAATAACATCTTGATTGGATTTTGAAGCAGTCATTTCCCTCGTAATCGCTGACCGGGCTATTTTATGGATCTGGGTTTATTGATTTGAGCCGCAATCACGGACAATCAGTCGCTATTCACCGCAGACCCGGAACTTATTCCACGTGAAACTCCAAGGGATTCAAAACACCGAAGGAGTTCATTTACTCAACATAAAAAATAGATGACGTTCAATATGACGACGGATTGTTCGGTTGAAAGTTTAAATATGAAACTGGAAGAAATATGATGATGAAACCCATTTATTGTGAGACGAAACAATGGAGATTCTAAGTGACTTTTAGGATCCTAGTGTGCAAGATGGTAAGCGCGCAATTGAGACCCACTCTAACTTTGAAACTTATGGACAGAGTTACCCCAGGTCCAAACCAGAGGGTACTAGTGGCCCCATTCAATAAATCTAGGTCGACCAAAAGTTAAGAATTAATATGAGGGATGCGCCTTAATTTAGGCATGCGCTATTGAGTAAAATATAATGAAAGTATTTTTTTGTTTTCAAGTGAGTTTAATTCGTTTGTACCTGGCATCTTCAATTTAATCCGCATTGTTTTCTGTTAAACATGGAAGCCCCCACTTAATTCAATTAATTGAAAATGTTTGGCCATTTGTCTCCAGCCTTTTATGTCGGTGAGCTACCTTATTGAAGTCGTTAGATTGATTCTCCTCGTCACACCTCGGGTGTGATGGTTTCACAGCGTGAGAGATTTGTCACTTTTTGGCAGAGAATTGGTTGTTGCATTGAACAGGAACCAGTGTGAGTTGATTATACTCGTGATGGAGGAGGTGGAGTGTTTCCCGTGTGTATATTTAGCTGTATGGAACGTACAATTTGACCAATCATGTACCCAGAGTAGCAGAACTTTAGAAAATTTCATATCCACCTAAACGGTCCTTAACTCACTACAGCAAACTCTGCGTGAAGAGAAAGGTCAAAATTGCAAGGAAATACTTTCGCTTGAGAGAATCTTTCTCTTGAGACAGACCAAATACAATGCATTTTAATACAACAGGCTGCAAAGAATTCCTTTCGTAAGAGACAAACTTTCGCTTCACAGGCTTTCTTTTCAAACAGTCTTTACTGTATTCACTATTGCCTCACAGTACAACGAAGGCGGTTTGCGCTTTTCATTTCCCAGCAGGCACTTCATCCAACCTCGATGTGAGACATCACCTTTAAAGATGAAAGATCCAGCCTAATAGGCCGGTTTTATGCATGCAGAGTCACTTGCAATTGAGAGCTGGAACAGTCCACGACTATACAAGGTTTTTGGGGTGGACCTGATGGGCACAGCAGATGGATCAAAGGCACAGGGGCTGGATGTATACTGTGCAGTGACTTGGTCAGAAATGAATAAATTTGTCAGCAGAACTAGGTGGAACCCGTGCTTTGCACGGTTATGGCATGCCAGCATCTGCTCTGGGGGAATAACTTACAATTTAAATCCACAA
>JBCAUI010159533.1:0-12921 GCA_038406195.1 Haplosyllis anthogorgicola
TATATATTTCATGTGACCCGTGGTAAGTTCGGGGCAACTTACGTAGCAACTTACCGAGTAACTTACCACGGATAACAAAGACAATGATGTCTACTTATGAAGAATATCCAACACTAGCTGGATGAAATTTTAAGGGCTGCACTTTAAACTACCTCAGACGTAATTTTTATTTTGTAGTTATTTGAGTTGCTCAACTTCCTAATGGAGAACTTCGTCTTTACGTACATTGGCGTGTCAACATTCACGTTCCAGAGACATCACTGGGATGTTGGATTCATCTTTGCTGCTATTGTATCCTTTGAACTGACAGCTATAAATTTATGTATTTCTTCCAACAATTTGTATAAATAGTTTGACTTCAATGTAATTTTGTGTTATCAACAATATAAATTAGGAATTTACACTTAAAACACATATATTTGCATCAGTGACACTTTTTCTGTAAAGTTAAACAGTTGGTACCCACAGAACTAATTCCCTACAATACACACACAATGCAAATACGTGTACACATGTTTCCTTAACGAAGGACTCAGTTTGCTGTGATAGTTGCCAGGGCGTGCAACATATACCCCTTATCTTTTCTACTCAATTTGGGACGTTCAAACAAAATACGTCCTAACCTGCAACACATGATGATGTTCGCTGGTAAGTACGAAAAGAGCTGAATGGTGAAGAATAGTGCAAATAAATACTGATTGAATGCAATTTCAGGAGGCCTACATGTATTTCATTCAAGATAGCCAATTGTTTTCTGATATTCCAGCTAGGAGAACTTTAAAAGCTAATTGTTCTGATATTTTGTTTGTGTATTGTGCATTAACATGAAGTGTTCTTATTTACAGGTTTACGAGGTGCCATAGCCTTCGCATTAGCAATCCGCAACACATCGACAGATCAGCGCAGTCTGATGTTATCCACAACCCTAGTCATTGTTATAGCTACTGTCATACTGTGTGGAGGCTTCACAACTCAAATGTTACAGTGGCTTAAAATTAGGTATGCACCAACTCAAAACACTGTTATAGTTCAGTTACAAGCATATTTTTATACATAATATAAAAAAGACACAAGAAAGATCTTAAAATTCGTTTGCGCTTAAACTTTCAGGGTGGGCGTAGATGACGATGCAGAAAGAGAGATGCAGAACTTTGATGCTGTTAGATCTGTAAGTATTCATACATCTCATCATTGATCACACTCTCCTGTTTGTCGATATGTTCTTGTCTTTATGCAGTATTTATTTTCATACATTCTTGTTTTGTGTGTAGTGCAACATATTCACATTTGAAGGAACGTATGAATGTACTAAGCATATAAGAAAACATTAGTGTAATGTACCAACATAAGAAAGTATTAAGCTGTACTTTGTCAGTTTGACCAGTGACCTGAAATTACAATTTCCTTTTAATTTGTGACGTCTTAAAAATGAAAACAGATGTATTGTATTCATCGTAAATTGACTTGTTTTTGCTAACTGGGCTGGATTAATATGAAGGTACACATTAATAAGGTGCTAAATAATGTTTGCTTTAGTTGGTTCTGATTAGTTCAAAAACCATATTTATTTCCAATCGGATCGGAGTTTTCTTTTACGCTTGAGCTGGCTATGACATGGGCCGGTCAAGTAGAGATCAAAAGAAACACCTTTATTTTGATTTTTATGAACTGATTTTAAACTGGCTGAATTATTTATTTTCTTTGCGAAATTTTATAATGCTTTGTATTTTATTTTGGCCAATATATTGTATGAAAGTATCAAGACATGTTTCTAGATATGGTACATGTAGTTGTTAACAACGATCTTAAGTCTCACAGTTACGTGCATTGGACTGGTTTTAATTAAAGTAAGGCGCACATTATTGCAAAGGTGGCAGATTTACACTGAGTGGCATAGCAGTGCAATAGCTCTACATTTACATGTTTGTATTCACAATTCACAACTTAAATTACAAGTAAAGTTAATTAAATAACGGCCTTAGTCACGTTGATTGAACAAAAATCATGTACTTTGTAACAATGTCTGTGTAGGCCATGTCCCGCCAGAAGAAATACCAAACCATGGAAGGTCGACTGGGACCAGAAGGGGCCGCCGCAGGGGGTTCAGGTTCTAACACACCTAACACCCCTGCAACACCAGTGGTTCGTTCAATTCTTAAGAATAGTACAGATTTTTATAGCCTGCCGTACACACTTTTTTGGTATTACAGTGGTTCTGTTTTTGGTGTAAATTTTTGGATGGGAATGTTACGTAAGTGTCAGCTAACCTTGTTTCCGGAATGTAATATTTTAGAGAGAATATAAGATGTTCTAATACGGAGCATTTTTAAATTAAGAACGTGGGTACTTTACTTTGAATGAAGTTAAAAGAGTAATTCAAACTCCGAAAATTGCATGGTTTTTTTTGTGCATTCCCGAAACAAAACGGTAGTGTCTAGCTTTTGTATTATTAGAGATGTGTTGAATCTGTATTTAACACATATCGATTTTGTGCATGCTCTGAATGAATACCCAGATTTAACTATATGTTTCTTTACTGCATACTGATGAGCGCCCACACTAATGTACTGTTTGTTGTGATATCTAATCCATTAGATGTGCATGGTTCTCCGTTCTTGTTCATTACTAACTCGGTTGTCCTTTTTTCCACGTATTTAAATTGCAACACAACAAAACTTCTATCATCAGTTGTCAGCGGTATTCGATTTGTTGACCAATTGACCAATGGAATTATTCATTTGCACTTCTTTCATCAACTTATTTATATTCGGATAGATGAAACGTTGCACTGTAAGCAACAGAAGCTGTAGCTACCGTTACACAATCTCTTACAACAATAAGTAAATCTTGTTTTAAATTTCATTTGCAGTAGTAATGTGGCAGTTCTGACACTTGTAAATACTGATACATGTATATTTGTATTAATGATAAACGGTTGTCATTTCCTCCATTGTAGAGTCCCAGTGAACCACTACCGCCACCAGCTACCAGTTCAGGACGTGCGTCGGAAAAAGCCTGGCTTGTACTCAAGTGGTATAATGTAGATGCAAGGTACGTGGCCTAATTCGCCTTAAAAGATAATGAATATAAACTGTTCGTTGACAATGAAATATTTGTCCCATTTAAAATTACTCTTTTGTACATCTAAGTTTTATCAAAACAGACAGGCTGTTTTTTGCTTTGACTGTAAGAGATTTCACTAAATACCTGCCTGCACCTACATACATCTTTTCTGTTTCGTGCTGCCGGTTTTCTCAGGAAGCACATCTTACGTGCTCAAGTTAATTACGACTACTGTGTATATTTAAGTTTACGAAATTCCTGTCTTGACGAAATGAAGAAGAGATAAAAAATGATAAGTTGTAAGTAAATTTAAATGTTGCGTTTTCCTTGTGTCAACAGGTTTATAAAACCATTATTAACACATGCAAGACCCCCACTCACAGAGACACTACCGCAGTGCTGTCTACCCCTCGCCAAGTTACTCACCACTGATGAACAATTACAACAGGTAAGTTACTAATTTAAGGAAAAAAGAGTTTCTAAATTCATGGAATGAAATTTAAACAGTTTGTGTTTGTTAAAAAGCGAAATGCCAAGAGAAGCTGAATTTCGCACCATTTTATTATGGAAACAGTGGCTGGTTTAACTTGATCTAATAATTGTAGGACGTTGTTAGTGAGAGAATGTTAAAGAAGGTACCATTTAGATGTAAATGTAACAAATTATATTGATAACCGATGCACTTATTATTTCGTATTTAAGTGTCACCTGGATAATCCATGAAACCCATGAATAATTACGGCTCAATTGAAAGTAACTGTACACAGCAAGGGCAGTAAAGATCACAACAAGATTTTCTTGTAGCGTTTTCACTGTACATGTACACAATTAAATATTAACCAAAACTTAAATATTAAAGGCGAAGCTATTCTTCACAAACACGCAACTTCTAACTTATACGATCAAAGAGAACATAAGACTGGATTAAACTAACAGTTCGCAAATGTGCACATTGTTTGATTTTGACACTTTTGACACGACAAGGTATCTGAGCATGTTACAAAAGGTTTTATGACCGTCTTAATATAAAACTTTACAGCATCCATGTCCTCACGTCCCATTCAAAACATTAACATTTTATTCGACCTGACCTCATCAGAAACTGTGACATTGATTCTGGTTATTGATTTCCAACAGACAACACAAATCAGTGGGGCTAGTCGAGCATTTCAAGATAGTGATACAGACTTGATACTGAACGATGCCGAGATCAATCTTGCGGAGAACAATCACCATCACCCGGGCGGTGATGCGGGGAGGCGGACGATGGTGACGCAGCCCAACTCAACACAGGTAAGTCACCAACACCAAATTTAATTCTTCATAGGTTTAATTGATGTATATTTATCATGTTAGGTGTTATTTTTTCACTTTTACTCGTTGTTTGTAGATAAAAATACAAATTGTGCATGCGTTTCCGTATTTAGTCCTATCTTCTTTCTTGACTCCTGTCCAATAACTTGGCAGATCCAGGAGTGGTCCGCTTGCCTCATTACCCGATATTTATTTAATTTTCATGCAATTTTTGGTGAAAATGTGAAATTTAGGTTTGAAATTTCACTTATACCCTCTTTTGGAAATCCTGGATCCGCCACGTCCATACCTTAGAATAGTGTGTTGTTACTATGTGTGTGATGAATCTATTTCACAACATAAAAAGTCTGGCATTTAACAATTTGTGATGGTTAATTGGTCTGCTTTTGAAGTGTAAGCGAACTGCCTGGGTCTTTATTCGGGGAGAATTAATTGAAGCAATTGTGGAAATCACATGTGACATGACATGCAAACAACATGGATACTATATATTTGAAACAAAACTTAACAAAGTAAAATTTATAAGGCAAATGGTAAATCTCAAGGGATAAAATGTCATATTAGCTTGGTAAATTGATTCGTTGGCATATTTGTGTGTACTTGTGATATTTTATTGAGGCTGGTGGTCGACCGTTGTGAACCTAAATTTCAACTAAGTTGCTTCGAAAATGTTAACGAAAGTAATAAATTGAAGCCGTCCTTTAAACGTCATATGTGGCGAAATCTGTAACGGAATTACGTTAGTTAACAGAAGTAGCTATTACGTATTTACCCGAATTGGGGCACCCTCTCTAATTGAGGCATCCCCCTCTTTTTGGGACAGAATTAATGAAGTAAGTTCTGGTCTAATGCATATTTATGGTCAGTCTTCATCAGGATAATGTAAAGAGAGCTGTATAATCATTAAAGTTAACTTTTTAAGATGGTTAATCTCTTAATACATGTCAATTCCTGCATAAATTTTGTGTTATGCTACAGCGAGAATTTGGTTTTTTGGGTTTTTTTTGTGATGAGGCACCCCATCAAAATTTGGTCTTGGCACCGGATGCCTCAATTCGGGTAAATACGGTATATGTAAAATAGCAGCTATTTTCAGAATTGTTAACTTTTTAATTGAAATATCAAAAATGACCCAACATGGTTTTAATTGTAATTTTCTGGCTATTTTTGGAAAGTACACCTGTAGTTGTAACAAGAGGTGGTGATAATTTTAGTTTGAACTACTTGTAAGATTTCAATGTGATGGGCTTTATCCCTTTACTTCATCCTGTATCAGGTGCAGGTCAACAGATTTTCCGCGATTCCTACAACTTAAAATCGTGTTACGGACTCTTTCCCCCTTTTCTGTTAAAATCTCCATTTAATAATTTTATACTAGTGCCATTTTAGAGCCAAATAACAAGGCTGTATTGGTTTGCTTATTAACAACCAAAGCCGCAAGACTAAAAATATGTATTTTTGCTTTTTAACAGGCAACAGCAAAACAAAACCGTAGCAATTTTACAAACAACCATTTTTTAAAATATTTAATTTTCGTTTCTAATTTTTGAGGATGAAGTTGAAAGGGACGTAGACATCACCGATTTAAAAATTTACTCAAATTATTTTGACGACCCGAGTTCCGAAGCGCGGGAGCGGGGCAATGTAAGAACGCAAAGGCCGCGAACCTTACAGTTAGACTTTGATGAGGATTATTACGATCAAGAAACGGACAGTGCTCCCTTGTTGAGCTCACAGCAACAAGAGACAAGTTCAGACTCAAGCCTTATACAAATGTAGTGTTGTTTTTGTACGCGTAAAGGACCCACAGCGGTGTTCGAAGTAAGATCAGTCTTTCGGACAAAGACTATCTAAAACTATTTTAAAATCCGTCAGACACTTTTAGTAAAGTAATAGTACAAATTGTTTACTGTATTTGGGATGACCAACGTTGGGCCTGATTGGTTGCAAAACTTACTGCGAACACTGCTACAGTGAAACCTGTATTTTACGATCGCCGAATTTTAAGATCACCTCTCTTTTGAGACTAACATCAGAGCTAAAGCCACAATTCTCATTTAGATGAGCCTGGGGGTGAAGTTAAGACCACCTGTTGTTTGCGACCATAAATATCCCAAAGAGTGGTCGTTTACGACAGGTTTCATTGTATTTTATCAAATCTTACGTACCCAAGTAACCTATATTCTCGATACTAAGCAGCCGGTACTCCAATTTCCTGGAAGCAATACTTGATCATATCTTCGTACACCAGCAGTATTATGCATTTCAATGTGATGTAAGATTCAAATTTGATTTAGAAGAAAAATGCCTTGGCCACGAAAGCCAAAAAGTACAAAGCAAGATACAAGTAATTTAAACTAGGTATGTACATCAAGTCCCAGTGGATAATCAATGAGAATCACGACAATTTTACTACAAGCGCAATTCTTTTACCATTTGGAGAATCACCCCAACCACCATAAATATCTAAGCAAATGTATTGTATACTGTTTTATGCATTTTATTTTTATTGTTCGCTTTACCCAATGTTCGGGGATGTGTATTACCCCATGAAGTGTGCACCATGACGTTATATGTGGACTTACAGTACAGATCAGGGTTCCATATTGTTATGCTTTATATTAAGTTCTTATTTTTTCATCCGTAACATAACCGAACATGGTAGCAGCAGTAAATTTCAGCACCCTCTTTGACTAAATTATCAAAACAATACATAAACGACTATCACGCCGAAGAAACTTCATATAATCAATACATTGATTTCAGGCCGTATTTCAGTTGGCTTTCTTCTTGGAAATTGGAACAGTGTTAATATACTTGGCATTATCTCTAGCATCAAAGAGTGGTAAATTACTGCATTAATATATGCCAAGTCACTGCCAATATAGAAAACAACTCACTGTATAAAATAAAACATCCGGAACAAGAAATATCATTGAAATTTGACTGAGCGAGATATTTAGCAGTTTTAGAAAGTACAGTTTGAATCCCTGGTCTCCATAAAGTGGATTAATGCATCAATTTCGCCTGCCGCATAACTGTGATAATGCACACAAGATACTAACTTACCTTTAAGGCACAAATTATTCAATCATGTTTGATGTAAAAATTACATTTTTTGACATCAGTTTACGTACTGTTAGTGGGCTTTATGGTTCACTTTCAATGTGTTTCATAATTATTACTGATTGTGTTTGTACAATAAGAATGTAATTTAGACTTCTCAAAGGAACCTCCAACGACGCAGAGGTTCCAAATGCTAGAGCCAAGAACACTGCTCGTATGACCAAATTCGAGACCAAAGTGCAACCCTAAACAATATTAAGTTGGAGGTTTCTATTTAAACGCTGTTAATTTTGATTTTTGTAATTATGTGCCCTACACATTTATGATGTTGGCAAGCAACTGCCGGTTTGGTTGACTCATCCCAAAACGACAATTTTAGGTTGCTTTAGAACAAGAACGAGACATAGTATTCTCAGTAGACAGGACTGTTTAAAACAGTGCCGTGCAAAAAACTGCATGTCACTCACGCCAAGTCTGTACATATTATTACAGAAAAAATTATTACAGTAGACCTTCCTTTGGGCGAATAAGCAATTTTAAGAAGAAAAGTGGTCGCCAATGGGGTGGTGTTCTTGCAAAGGAGACTCATTTGCTGTGTAACATCTCGTTTGATTGTCTTGCAAAGAGAGGTTGGTCGTGCAAAAGAAGGTCCGCCCAAAGGAAGTTCATAAGCAATTGCATAAAATTGTTAAATGTACATTGAAAAAAAAAATACTCGGAAATTCCATAAAGTTGTTTAACGTATATTTAAATGTACAAAGTTTTGTAGAAAATGTGTTGTTTGCATGTCTTTTTTGTTGGGGAGAAATGGATTAGCCACGAGTGTCTTTAATAAAGAACATGTTATCTTGTAGATTTATGTACCCTAAGCATGAAAATCAATTTTTGTTCATTTTGCACAAATACCAAAGAATATGTAATCATGATTTCTTCGCCATTGTTTTCATCCTTGATTTTTAAATGGTCCTGACAACAGAAACATAATATGTATCCTCTCCATACGTTTGAAATTATATCTCGCAGTGAAAAATATGGATACCAGTGATATGCATGTAATGCCACATGAGCTCAGGACTGTGAAGACCTCTTTCCTGGTGGTGCGAAATGAAATCCGGGTCCATATTCTTTTTCATTTATTTTCATAGAATATACGCTTGTTTTTATTTTATTTCTTGCATAAACAAGGCTGAAGTGAGTGTCATTTCAGGTAAACAAAACTGCCGAGTATTTTTTGCAATTAATCTCTCTCACTCACTCACTTACTGACCTTTCTTCTTTTAAGGCGAGTCATTTTGTTGTTGAATCATATCATTTTTAACATGGCTAAATTGAATAACATTTTAGAGTTGTTATGAAAATAAAAACTGAAAGAGGAACATAAAAAAAGAAAGAAACTAAACGTCGATGTTTTGCAAAATAAAATGTAGTTTTGAAAAAGTAATTCAACAATAAACAGATCGCCTAACTCCATTAAAATATGTGGGAATGTTATTGTCATCAACAGTTCAGTTAGCATTTTAAAGAGATTGGCTTGACATTGCAGAAGAATTAACTTGAACTCTTAATTAGTGTTTGTACATGTATTCCGAAATAATACCAGTTGAGGGCCAGCTTTACTGGTTAAGAATAACCGACATTCTGGATCTTCCTTTTTGTCAGGGGTTGGGATAAATTCCCAATTTTCTGTAGATATAAATATCTATAACCACTAAATGTGCCATTAAGTGACAAAATATAATAAACGTTTGTTTTATTTGTTCAGCAGTTAAGAACTGCTTTTGTTATCTTCTTTCCCCGTTTCTCCTATTCCTTCCATCCTTTATCAAGACCGTGCGTGCCCGTAAATACTGTTGCATGGGTATGTAATGACCGGTGAAAGACCTGCATGCCCCCCCCCCCGTGTTTTAAGGTAACCGGATGAATCGTATTAATTTGCATTTAATTATGTGTTGTTTTTTTGTTTGGTTTACATTAGTAAACTCGGTTATTTTGATGCAACAATTAAACATTTTGAAAATACGATTTGTTACAAACCGAATCCATGAATAAAATTAATATCATCACCAGGGTATTTTAAAATGAAATTTGTCACATGCATCAAAATAATCAAATGCGGTAATGAATTTTTCTCCTTTCGTTTATTTTGTAAAATTTTATTTCTTCCCCGCCCACAGTAATAATTGAATGTTTATCTTTGTCTTTTCAGCAACACGATAATATCGGTGTAGATGTGTAGTAATGCATGCGATAATCAAGGTAGTTATGAATTATTTGTCTACACCCACAATAAGAAAAGTATAATACATGTACATAATAAAGCTTTATTTTATTAAAGAAAGAGGCAACCCTAACAATTTGATTGGAATAAATTGCCTGTCAGCATGAAATAAAAGATTACGTCTGATGCGTCCAAAAGAGTAATTCTATTTCAAATTAATCTAGAGATATACCAAATGAAAATGTCAGCATTTTCCCAACATACTCAGCTTTATTTTTGGCACAGCTTAGTTGCTTAGGGGACTTTCTTAAGTTTTATGCAATTGGGTTTATGCTGTGAATAAAAAAATAAGCCAACGTATTTGACCTATTTGTCCACACAGTTATCTGGCACGTTATTAATTTACACTACCGTTGTCTGGCACATGTAGTTAATTTAATTCGTAGTTAATTCAATTTAATTTTTTTTGAGAGCGAATTGTGTTAGGATGTAGAAGACCCACATTCTAACATAACACAAAACGCATGACTTCTAAATTGTCAATGTCTGTTCTCTAACCGAAAGGGACGTCCAATCTACCAATCTTCTATTGTAGAATTTATCCCCTGTTCCCCTGTTTTTCTCAGTTTTTCGTTGTTGCACTCTCGGCAGGTAAAACCGTTGGGCACAAGGCTGTATAGTACAATGGCGCACGCATCGAAACTTGAGTCTATGGATACAGTACTCACATTAACAAATTTTGCCCTTTATATTTTTAGGTTGAAGATGACGAAGAGCACCTAATAGAGCAAGCACCTACCCGAGTTCGCATACCTGGTATCCGTGGAGATCTGGTATGATCGTTGCCATGGCAACTGTGTTACCAGGGAAGCTCAAAATCCTGTTGTCACTAAGCACGTGGTCATGTGATCTCCCTTGTCAGCAAAATGTCAGGTTTTACAAAGGTCAGATTATATACATGTACTAAACCATATATAGGAAGAACAAACCATTTTCTCTGTGTAATTCATAGTTTTAAGAACTGCATTGCTGGATTGCATTGTATTATTGATGTTCAAAGATATTGTCATAAAACCTTTAATTTTCGCTTGACATGACTGAACAACACAATAATAATAAATCTTTCCCTTCGTGACGTCAAAGAAGCCATTTTCAGTGATAATTTAATTTCGTTAAAGGGTTAAAAATTTACTTGATATCAAAAGGAAATGAATTGCATAACTACTTTCCTGTAATAATAAGTACCTTCGTGAAATTGGTACATAAATACTTTCCATTCGACAAAATTATTGGTGCTGATTTCCCGATGTAACATTTGACAAAACCAATTACATACTGTCATTCAGTGCTTTAATTTACACCAATCAAACCTTATATCAATTCCAGAATTTATTTACATCCATTATTATGCAGTGAAACATAGGCAAATATTATGTATCTTAAAAGTACACGGCAAGAACGCATTGGTTCTCAAATATGTAAATATTGTACGCAGATAATTTGTATATGTTGTAGATACTTGCAAAATTGTACATTACAATGTGAATATATTTATATATTGTGAAGCTAATTGTATCATAGGGCACTAATTATATAGTCATTAACATGGCGACAAAAATAAAAGCAAATGTACAGTAGTATAGTCAATTGTTGCATTCCATTTCGTGCGGAAGGAAGTGTATGCAAGACTTTGAAATGTAAGCTAACGGTAATGTTTGTTAAAAGATGCAATGTTGATTTGCAATTGGTGTTATTGTTGAGAACAAGTTCCATAAGACGAACCGTATTCCCTTTAATTTTTGCATCGTTTGCTGAGGCAATTTTTAGAATGTATTTAAAGTAGAAATAAAAAAAACCCCGTTTGTTTGTCCAAAAAGGTGATGCATTAATTGTAGGGAGTGCTGACAATTGGACCTTCCTGTACAGAGTAAGCTTGTCGTGGAGACTAAAGAAACTGCAACAAAGAAGCAGTAACAGCTAAATGGTATGCAATGAAATTACAAGAACGGAAGTAAAAATGTCTGTACATGTCCTTTTATTTTATTTTACCGTAATCTCGTTCGAAGATAAAGGTCTTCGAACAATCTTCCTATTAATGTCATACATTACACATCTTTTTGAAAAATACATCAAAGTTACCGTAGAAAGATTATGAGGGCTGTAAGTTATGTCATTAAGTTTTCAATATAATAGTGTGTATCTACTTGTATTATAGTGTTACATATGGGCCGTGAAGGGCAAATGTGCAGTATTGCTTAGTGGACACGTGTGTATGTTATGTTTACAAACCTATTTTAATGAAATGCTACTGTAACGGCAACCAGCACATATGCGCCAGATTGTCTCTGATTAAAATAACATTTGTAGTGTCCAGTGAAGGAAAACATTGCAATCACAGAGGATAATCATTAAAAAACATTTATGGCAGTAAATTTAAAGTTTTGGTTTGAGCAGAGAACTGGAAATTAAAAGGTGATTGTTAAATTTTATTCAGAGACGATGTGGTGCGCGACTATTTGTTATGTGATAAGACATGTGAACCGCGGTTATTTCGAACATTAGACATCAAACTTTGTAAATAGTTTTTTTTTTGTGGACTGGAGTCCACTTTATGGGGCCACCGCCGCACTGGTACTTCTGTTTCGGACTTGGGTGACTCTGCTTGTGAGTTTTAAAGCCTAAGTGGATCTGTTGTTTTCGTGCTTACTCACATGTGCACTTTGATCCTTGCGGGTAACTTATGCTCAGCACCTGTTTTCTTCCCAATAGGAGTACAAAGAGACGTCAAACTTACATGTGGCTGGTTGTTGGTATATCAAATTAATGATACCAAGAAACATCACAATTTCTATTTACAAACAGCAGTAAACGTATTTATGGGGGCACGCTGTGATGCTGGCAATTATTTACGATTTATTACCCTAGATATATAGTTAATAATTGTCAGACTAATTTCTGTGTTAATATGACAGAAGAGCTCAGTAGATTCCGGCAGTTGTTTTCTTAGAGCAGCAGCTGCAGCACAGTCTGATGGTGGGTTTGTGTAAAATATTGTTACAGCTCTCTTACCAAAAGAAAATGTAAGGAATTTAATGTAGTATATTCTGTAACGTAATATTTAACCGTATTGCAACGACATAAATCTGTGCACAAAGTAATTGCTTCAGTTTGATGTATACATTGGCGGATTTTGGGGGGGGGGGGGGGTGCAGGAGGTGCCCCCCCCCCCGGCCAAACCTTTCTTCCTTTTCCTGCAGTTT
>JBCAUI010159644.1:0-17708 GCA_038406195.1 Haplosyllis anthogorgicola
CCCCCCTCCCCAGCTGAGGTGAGGTGCAGACAGATCCCCCCCACCCAGCTGAGGTGAGGTGCAGACGGACCCCCCCCAGCTCAGGTCAGGTGCAGATAGGCCACGCGTGATAGACTATTTACCCGGCTTTCCCGGGTAATTCCTCTCGTTTGTTACTTCTGTATGATAGAATTCCATTACTGTCACTCAAGTCAGGATGATTAGCAAACTCGTATCACATTGGTTAAGCACACAACAAATTCTTCTTTTTTTTTTATTTAAATAACTTTAAATTTATGCTATGTAAGTAGAGAAAGTATAAAGAGTAAGAATAATTCATTTTAAAATAATGATTATTGTACTTTTTGGAAAGTATTATTGTTCAGCATTTTTATCATCAATGTAATATAAAATCAATAGTTTTACTACTTCCACTGATTGTGGCTTAATTTCTTCAGACAGTTATGCAAATCTGCCTTTCGCTGTCATTAGGGACAAATTAAGATTCCTCCTGTCTGTGGTTCCCCGTGTTTGCTTCAGTAACTTTGTCTGGCTTTGGGAAAGCTGATCTGAAAGCTTCAAAGAAAGAATGTAAACCTCTTATCTTCCATATTTTAGGAATTGATCATCTGACAAAATGCATATTTTATCAAATAGGAATTAGTCTCAAAATTTATTGTTAGGTTTTTATCAACAGTGTTGAATTTAAGTTAGGAGACTTTGTCATTAATAGTTCTAAATGATTAACAGGTTTTTTTCCCAGATTATAAAACAAGGCATTCAAAAATATAAATATCATTAGTATTTCCAAAAAATGTCAGAAAGTAGCTGTGTTGTAGCTAATCAGACTGGATTTGAGCCTTTGATAAGTCTGACATCTCACTAAGTACTCTGGGTACAGAGCTCTAACATGTATAAATCCATGGCTTATTCCCTGGTGAAGCAAATGTGGCTTACATTCATTAGAGATCAGCCATATGTGGATTATTCTCAGCTGTAACATATTTCTTTCCTTATACATGTTGTTTCCTGGAGGGCAGGATGTCAGCTATTTATAGTATACAGCCTTATTTAGTGGGCACAATTATGGGTTTCTATTTTCAGATGTAAAGAAACCGTAAATAGATGAATATGTCACTCTAAATATGGTAACATATTGCTTGCTTGGCTATTTGGTAAAATTGCATTTCAGGAAAAAAACTGACGAAATATTATTTTCTGTTAGACAATTGAAACACTTAAAATCACGATTGGCATTTCTAAAAAATCTTTTTAGAGATCTTGAAGTACCCAGAAAATAAACTACAAATTAAATTTGCATTTAAATTGGCTAAAATTCCTTAGAAGTTTTTTGACATGAATATAAACACTATGCGGTGCTTAATCAATAGGCTTAAATTATAGGCTCAAATTTTTATAGATAATCAATTATTAGTGATAAAATAATATTTTTGATAAATTGATCGTAGCCAAATTTCCATCAGAATACAAAAAACACAGGCCCATCAGGTGCCCCCACCGATTCAATGGATACCGATGAACTTATGTCCATTAGCTTACTATGGAAGTGCGTGATAATATGATGGACTTCCACTCTGTGATAACAAAAATGACTAGGTTCCTAACATACAAATTGAATTGCAATGTCATAATCCATTACTGAAGTAATCTAAGTAAAGTACCACTGAATGTAAAAATATTACTTGCAATCTCAAGTAAAAATTAGAAATGTATTGAAAAAGGAAAGCCGCTAACACAAGTTTAAGATAAGTGCTTTAATCAAAGAATTAAATTCCTGTGTGAAGTTGCTTCATCAGGTGTTGGGACGACATATGGGTGAACCCAAGACAAAATGAACTGCATGCATGGAAAATAGAACATGTTTTGGCAATAACTGAATAGTTTTGACTTGATTGTGTGACTTATAATTTGAATTTAGAGGTAAAAATTGTAAAACAGTATATTATCAACTGCATGCAACCCATGTAAATGTACTTGCATTCTAAGTAAAGCACAGAAAGACTTCATGAAAGATGAAAATGCAATAGCTGAGCTTTTGAACCCTCCTAAAATGATTAGCTATTGCCTAAACAGTTTTTCTTTACTAAAATGAAAAAAATCAAATATTTTTGTGTATCTTTATCATCTACCAAATCTCTGTGATCTTCTAAAGATTAGGCCAAATATGTCATTAAAGGATGGTTTGATTTAAGCATTGATTTTGATGGATACTGAATTTTTACTGCACACCCAGCTACAGCCGTTCCACCCCTTCTTCATTAGTTTAACATTTTCAACATATTCATACTTATAAATGTTAGGAAATTAACAAAATATGCCTTGCTTGTGTGTCTTCATTTACATTTTACTGATACGTGTTCCAACTCGATAATCGGTTAATATTGATCAAGAGATTTCGATAAAAATCGATAACAAAATTTTATCGATTACGACCTCTAGTTTAAATGTTAAACGGAGCATTGTCATAAATTTCATTAAAAGTCAAATTTACGAAACAGCAGGGAAAAAACATGGGTATCTTCTTTAAAGGAGGAATGCACCTGCCTGTCTGTGTGCGTGTGTATACCAGGATTCTCCGTAAGTTGGACCAGCCTGCGATTACAGACATGGTCTTATTACTGTGGAAACAAACCTTGAATACGCTCCTTACGTTATATGATACCATGAAGGGCTGGAAGAAATTGATGAAGAAAATTTTCTCCGCAAATAAGATCAAGATAAATCATTAAATAATCTGATGTAGAGCATACTATCAGGTAAAGTATGTTTTATTCATAAAATAAATATGACATTTTTGTATTTTAGTTTTCCTTTAAAAATCCTTTAGTCAATCCATCCTTAATTTTTAGACCACATCCCCATGGATAAAACCATGGTCTTAGAAATCTGGTCAATTTTATTTTCCCAAAAAACAGCCTTTCCCAACAACAAGCCCAGGACTACTTTGCAGGGAATCTCGGTAAGCTTTTTTCCCCTTTGCTTGAGGAGGAATATATGAATCTAGGGGCGGCAATTTTGAGTCGTTTGAAGTTCCCACCCTACACAATGTATACACAGCTTTCTATTACTTCAAATACCGTTTACAATAACAAGGTAAATTACACTATGTTGTGTTAGCAACCTCAGCGGCAGAATGGAGAGAACCAGGTTCGACTGCCGGCTTGATAATTTTTCGGGCCATGTTGTCTTCATACATTGAAAGGTGTGTTAAGCAAGCACCCGGTCACATACTATTACATACTATTACAAACAATGGTGTGTAGGTATAAGTGTGCTCATCCAGCCAAAAAGAAAACGCACAAATTACATAAATGAATAAATAGAATAAAAATAAAAAAAGCTTTCAATAGACATTTTCCAATTCATATTTCATTTACTGTAATATATTAGAGATCTAAATTCCATTTTTCCAAAGCCAGACTGCAACCTTGAGCCACGCTATGTGTCCTGCTGCTCTAACCAGTGACTGTCCTACAACAACTGCTACAGTAGATCCCAATATAACTGATTACAGAATCTCATGCTCATCCCCATAAAGCATAAGATTTATTTACTGCAGCACTTTATGGCCATGACAAATGACATAAATCTTCAGTGTGTCTGTTTTTGTTTGGTTGCTACTTGGGTTACATTGCTGTTTTTCTGTCTCATGAAAACAATTGATAAATGTCCAGATGAATGTTACAGATAACATCATACATTCTCGCCAGTCAGTTTCTCTTTCTGTGTGTTTCATTTCAGCTGTGTGTCTGTATGTCTGCCTGTCTGTCATTCTGTCTGTATCTCTCCCTGCCCCTCCTCCCTTCATCTCCCCTCTATCTCTATCTCTCTGTCTCAGTGTATCTGTATCTGTCTCAATCTCCCTCTCTCTTCTCAGGTTCTTTTGTGTTTTTTTACAATCTCAAATAAGAGCAGTGGCAAAGCAAGAAATGAATATGGGCACAGAGGGGCTTCAGATCCTTACTAAAGTATACTCCTCATTCACCTACCTTCTGTGAAGATACCTCAAATGAAAAAGTATGCAAATTTTCATGTCATACAAAACTCATGAGGGAAGATGTCATGAATGTCGTGTTTATACCACAATTTGTTTCAAGGCTGCTGCATCAGCACATGACATTTAAAAGTTATACCATGTGTTTTGCTTGAATCTCTGGAGTCAGGTTACTCATTACATTTGATGTAGGAAGATTCAATTTCAGTTATAAAGATATTACATGGATTGTTTACTTCAGGTTCATGTGTGTTTTTCATTTCAAGGAAATACAACTATTATTTCGTTCACATTTCCTGTCCACAAATGAACACCCCATATTTGGGTCTTCAAACTATCATTTCTACTTTATTCTGAAATGTGAGCAATAATTAGAGAATATTCTGTTATCAATCAGTGTAGTTCTGTTACAGAATTAAAATCCACATCACTTCTGGTCTGATATTATTCCCAAAGGTGTTGCTTGCTTCATCCTGAACTTCATATCTTAGAGAATATCTTTGCTGCAGTGAAGGCTACAGCAGAAGACCTATTTCCATTACAGTAACTCACTAAATTAGCTTATTTCTTGATGATCTTCCACAAATAGCTTCTCATGTGCAAAAATTGGCAAAGTGCTTGACTAGTTTTCTCTCCTGTGAAGACAGGATGAATGAAGGTCAGTACAGCCATATGCCATGTATCATTTTAAGGTAATCCCTGTCAGCCAAAACCTGGATCAATAGCTGAATATTTGCAGTTTTCAACATGGATTTAGACATGAAAAGTGCAACACAAATGCCAGAAGTTCTGTCAGTTGATGAAGCTTTTGGAACTGATACTGCCTGATACTATATTATCTAGTTTCTGTGCTAATATTGCATACTGTTTATGTACTAAGATTTTTTTATAATACTAGTCTAATAAAATAACAAATACTGACACTCACAAGTCGCTATTTTTAAATATTATTGTTAATTATTACCATATAAACGTTTGATAAACAGTATCAAACCAGAAAATCTCTATTTTGAAGATATTCCACTCATGCCCTTAATAAAACATGGTTCATGGTTTGTGAAAGCCAAAATAACACCTTCACTGGTACTTGGTACAGAGAGCAAGCAGTGCAATCACTTATTTTCAATGGTTAAATGATGGTCAATTTGGAAACTTTTAATATCTATTCCCTCTGGTAGATGTTTAAATATTTAAACAGTGATTTGGAACCTATGAATATATATAACATCTAATGTATCATTAGTTTTTACACCACATGAAGGATTACCAATAGATTGTAAGCCATGCAGCTGAGTCAAATGAGAGGTAATCCCTGGTAGCCAGGAGCAGAGAAACAGTTACTTTTTATGATGACTGGCAATTTTTCTAGTCGAGTAGTTTAGTACACTTCTATTCTGGACTTGTCGACCAATGTTTAAAATTGCAAAGAAATATTAAAGCTATTCAGTCAGTCTGTCTGTCTGCTTTAGCTACACCTTCGAACGGCCTTGCAACTTCATAAATATTTGACATGCAACTGTACCTTCGTGATATCTATCTAAGTCATGGTTAAGTACCAAGGTCATTTTGTCAATTCAAGGTCATTCAAAAACTCTTATGATGTTTTAACTCGTCAACGATGATGAGATGTTGAAGTCAACATACAAATCAAGGTCATTTCAAGGTTGAGGTCATTTCAAGGTCAAAATTATGTTACATTTTTATCTGTCTCCTCCGTTTCAATGACTATTGGCGAATCCTGGGACTAAATCCTGGGCATTCTTGTATTAAACTTACTGTTTAGAAATAGACTACTCGACTACTGATTAATCTCTAGATTAGTCCCTCTGTTTCAGCTGCCTTCCCCGCATGGTAGAGCCTCCCAGACTAAAGCTGTGACATGTGGCCAATTAGTTTGCTTGTTCAATTTGTGTTAATACAGCTCCTCTTGATATGTGACATGCAAGTGCTACATTGGTTTGTCAACTTTAGGAGGTGGTGCTATATTTAGACATATACATAGACTTAGCTGGAAGCGTTGTGCATGAATATCTATGTGTTTTTTGGTGCAACATGACAACATGATGTTACATTCCTGTTAAGGGAGAAGCATTTACAACACTTCTGAGTGTCATAAGCCTGTTTCATCCTCTGCATAGATATCACACGTGCAACTGCAGCATAAAATTTCTTCCTTTTTTTGGCTTCTTCATCCCTTTTAGGTGATATGAATGAGACATTTTATATAATTAGCTGAAAACATCTAACATGAACTTGAGATTTTAAAGGTTGGCTCAGCTAAAGGAAATTGACACCATGTTTAAAACATGACTGAAATAACAAAATCAATGCTATCAGATTACATTTGTAGCAACAATTTGTCACACATGTATTATGTATTATGTAACTGCAATGGGAACCATATTTCATTGATGTTCTGACACTGACAGTCAATGCCTCATAAAAAGATTACAATGCGTTATAATTGCCATTTGACGATGAGAAATCATATTTTCCTAATTCATATTTTCCTAAATCATAGGCCTAATTCATTTTGAATTAACATAAGAGAGTTCATTGTCAAATTGTGATCCCAGTCTTATTCATTCTGATCAAACACAAGGAAGACACTGACACTGCCACTGCTTACGCTGTTGGGCATGGTGTTTCATAGCCAAGTTTCATCATGTAACATGTTCAACTGTAAACAAAATTACTAGTAGTTTAGGCTGGCATAAATCTGTGTTTTATGAAAGGATCTGGTGCTTAAGAAGAAAAGAAGCAGAATTAGTAGTATAAGCATGGTGTCATAAGTCAGTGTTTTATTGGCAGTTTTCATTATGTAATATCAGCCTTATCAGCCTGATGCAAAACAAATTACTTGTCATTTTATATTGCAATATTGCCTCTAAGGAATATTAAAAGTGGCTTTTTACTTGTTTTGCAATTAAACTATTGTAGTATCATTTTGTCACTCAAGATTAAATTTTGATATGATAGACATTGTCTGTAATATTGGATTTCTTATTATAAGTTGATGTTTAACAGACATTCTGTCACAGCTCTGACATTTCTAGAACAACATGCCATCATCTTAAGTTACATTGAAAATTAATAAAACTTAAGTTTGTCACTCAATATTAAATTTTACAAGACACTTGTAATACCTTTTAAACTCAGGTGATTATTGTGGAGTTGAATGACCTGAATGTTTTAGTATTTCTGACACAATATTTTACAGACAATAACATTCAGTCTGGAGACAAAGGAATGTTATTCTTTCCTCAATTGTGTCAATTTCTTTGTAAATAGGAATCATTCCTTTAGATTAGGTCTGAAAAAGTCTTCGTTTAAAGTCTGATTACTGAGATTACAAAGAAACTAGAATTAGATTTAGCCATGTGCCTTTCTTCCTGCACACTGTAATTATGCAGGGAGAATATGTATTCTCCACCCTGTAGTTCTCTGTTAACAACTGCTCCCTTGTTGGTGAAATGCCATAGTGAGCCTGCCACAGGGAATGTTCAAGCAGTTTGACTTGACTTAGTTGTTTGCAAAAACAGTAACAAAAATAAAACAAAATAAGATAAATAAATAAGTTGTCATATTTGCACATAAATGATTCTGGAACAATGCCAAAGGTAATATAAATTAACATTACATTACATGCTTTTGAAATGTGCTTTTCTTTGCATGCGTCAGAATACAAAGTATGCGTTGACTTTATGACCCGTCAGGTGCTGCCCTCTAACTCCCAAAAAGAAAGCTCAATTATAGGGACGTCCAATATGCCATCACAATAATCTCTTGTGATGGAAGGATGACGCTGCTCCTAACGCATTACTTCTATTGCACTGGATTGAAACAACATGAAAATGATGTAATACTTTGTGTGACTGAAATGAACACAGATATTGATGAAGGCATCAGCACGTGTTTTATGAGTCGGATGTAACATGTGCGGATCCTTTTATGTTGATACAATGTCTGTTTTTTATTACTCAATACATCTGTTTTATTCGTCTCCATTAGAGAGGCTAAGTTACGTGTTTTTATTACTCAATACATCTGTTTTATTAGTCTCCATTAGAGAGGCTAAGTTACACGTTTTTATTACTCAATACAACTTAGTCTCAAGTCTACACCAGTAGAGACGTAAAGTTTTTATTACACAGTATATTACTCGTTTGCACATTTGGTGTGCGATGATCATCAGAGTAATTTTTAATGGGCCCCTCTTTCTGCTCAATAGGAAAGTAAATTGTATCCGCGTGTTAGCAGGCAACCACCAACACTTCTTACTGTTCAGGTACTGACGGACAGGCATTGTGTGCATTGCAACACAAACAATGCGTTATGAATACAGTTATCCTTCCATCCCGAGATTATTATCGTGATGACATATTGGACTCCCCCATAGTAAGCTACTGGACGTTTCTTTATCGGGCGCGAGGGTGCAGCACCTGACAGGCCATAAATCCAATGCGTGATTTTGTGATACACTTTTCTGATATCGAAGCATCGTGCACCTTGACCTCCCTATCAGATGCCCTGTCCGGCATTATTACAGATAGCCGTAATTTACGGACTTCACATTCAGATAATGATGTTCGGTACATTACATCACCGTCTCCAGGGGCAACCACAGCCGTCTTCTTGTTGTTTCCCGAGTTCCCGGAGTCCACGCCAGAAGCGTTGTTTCTTGCTGCATTTTGAACAAAATCAGGGACGGATTCAGGATTTCCCGTTGGGGGGGGGCGCCAACCCAATTTTTGCCTACTTTCGCCCAAAATTCGAAAAAAAACTGCAAGAAAATGAAAAAAATATCGGCCATGTGGAAGGGGGGACGCCTCCTGCGGCCCCAATAAATCTGCCAATAAAAACATTTCTTTATTCAGGAAGTACACTTCCTGTCTCTTTAGAAGGAAAATTTGAGCTGAAAAGTGTAACAGTACACAGAAATCGTTTAGAAACGAAGAGTTCAAAGGAGAGAACGAAAGAATTTCATGCTGTGTTTTTGATGAGCTATTGTTAAACTTTTGATACGAATTCCGTGTACTGGCAATGCTAAAACTAAATAACCTGTTGCATAAACTGTTGTTTATCACATGTTGTCCATAGAAGGTGTAAAGGGGAGATTCAGGCATCTGAAGACCAGCAACTCGCATACCCCTGACACGTGAGACCTTCAATTTTTACTAAGGCTCTCAACCCTTAAGCAGGAGCAACTGGGATGCTGAGTGTGTCATCTGTCAATCATGTTGCCCTCCTTGCACTCTTGTGTCGAGAACAGAGTTGCGTCATAATACTGTTGGAAACACATGCACTGGCGGATCCCATGATTTCTCGAGGGGGCGCCAACTTCGGAGCATCCAATTTTTACCCATTTTTGGCGTCAAAAATCGCCAAAAACTGCAAAAATGAACACACTTTGAGCTGTACTTGGGGGCGGGGTGTGCGCCTCCCTTGGCACTCCCTTGGATCCACCAATGGCATTGTTGTGTGCTCTGGCCCTGTGTGAGACGTTGGTTACTACTGTTCCAATCGCATCAAGGTCATGGCTGGGTGAGTTCTCTGTTGGGTTAGAACTTGTAAACGGTTTTTGACGACACTGTGCTGTAAAAGTGTTGATTTAAGAAACTTTCACCTTGAAATTCTCACCAGATTCGTGACGTTTAGCCATTAAACACTCTCCAATTCGTGATGAGAGGCAATTTGATGAAATAAAAATAACCATTACATTGCCGAGCGGAACAAATTACGCCAAATTGGGTCATTTTGTGTTGACAGAAGAAAAGGAACGATTTGCGCCAAATTGGGTCATTCTGTGTTGGCAGAAGAAAAGGAACAATTTGCGCCGAATTGGGTCATTTTGCTTTGCCAGAAGAAAAGCGTCTAGACCACGTTTCTTCTCGTGTGTACGTGAAAATAGGATGTCAATGTGGTTGTAGGGACACTATACTTTGCTCCGTATTATTGATAAACTAGTTCTCAGCCCTTCTGTCGCTGGGCCTGAGAATTACTCCCACTTCTGTAATCATGTGCAGCCGCTGCAGTAAGCCCCATCAGAACCCCTCGCCCTCTATTGATTCTTATTATTGCCCGCGTTAGGCCGAAACTAAAATCTAGCTGTAAGTAGTACAGTCCACAACTTAGTAGCATGGTATTGAAAATATTTTGAACAATTACAATGAACTGTTTTCTTCCTTACAAAAGGTGAAAAGGTGCACTAACTCAAAGATAAAAAGGTCAGAATTTAAGCTATAGCTACAAAACGTAAATTTCACACAAAATAACAGAAATGACATGATTTTTTCCCAGGACTCGAGACAGTGTGACGTTCCAAACCAAAGCGTGCACCTTGACCTCTCTAATGGACCTGTGATTTCATGTTACATGTTTCCCACATATTCTTGTCCAATTTAAAGCGATTTCGGTCATTTTGCCGGGGCGGTCAAAAATATCTGATAGAAAACAACAGAATCAACCACTTTGTTGACCCTCATGCCTAATGGCAATGAGGGTCTATGTATTGGAGGAAATATAGGTTTGTGTTCTGGGCAGCCATTGCAAAAAAGTTGACCAGAAGCCCATCCCTCCCCCCCCCCCCACCCAACGCAGAACTGGGGAAAATACATTTCTTGCCATCTCAGACAATTCTCTAAATACGGCATGAGGGTCAGTGATCCGTCAGGTTACATCTCTCTCGTTGACCTATTTTTGATTATTGCCAAATATATGAGGTAACGGTTACTGCCCAGTGGTGTAGAGGTGAGCATGCAGAGCTCCTGTCTCAGTAATCATAGTCTCACCAGATCATGGTCTGAAATTTACTCGTTTTTGGTGGCTAGCAGCTCCTGAAATGGATTTCATTTTGTATCAATGGAATTCCATGCTGAGTTTTTAACTCAGACAAAAGCACCTACCGTTTTTAAAATGAAGAGCTTCAACCAGCCATTTCTTCCTCTGTCCATTATACTCCAAGGAAAATTTTAAAGAAAATTCACTATTGCCCGTTTTGTCTGCTTTGTTTTCTTAAATCAGCGAAAACTACTGAGAAGAGAAAACAATTTCCTCCTGCTGACTCCTCTGACAGGGTAATGGACGCTGCCTCGTGCACTATGATACAACTACATCGGTTGTCTGATACTCAGACTTGACTTGACTCTGTAATTCGGCAGTTTACGTCAATTTTCAGTTTTTTCTCCCTATTTGGTCCGAGTGGACTTCTGGTCTGGTAGATTTGTTTGTCAGCCTTAATTTACACTAGTTGGCTGATAATGCTCACTCTGACTGGAATATTGTGGCAAGTGTGCAGTGCTTCTTGTTGGAGTAACAGAAAAACTTCCAGCTCGTTTTCATAAACTTTACCGCACATCCCTTAATGCACATGTGTTAAGTTCCAAGAAATTGATACGTTAAGGGTTATGTTCAATTATCTGGTAGCGTTAGGGAATAACTGCACATAACGCTACTCTTAACGCATCAATTTCTTGGTACTTAACGCATGTGTGCATAAAGGGGTGTGTCTTACTAAAACGTGCAACTCGTAGCCTCTGCGGTAGACATTTTACAGTTGCAAGATACATGTAATATTACTGAGATAAGTAAAGCACAATCGCATACGATCGAGATCTTTTGCGATTAGATCGCCTCGTGTAGCTCCGGCCTAAAAAGGAATGTGGCTCTTTTCATCAGTTACAGAATTTTACCAAGGTTGGACGTCAGAATGTTTCTCGATGTTTCTGTGCAACTGCGTCTTAACCTCTAATGATCGTCTCTGGAAAAAATGGAAAATTGAAGGATTGTCGTTTTATTAAAAAAAAATGGCAGGACACGATTGCGAAAACAATTTCCGGAAAATGATTTATGAAATTGATTTTAGCTATAAAAACGAAGCAAAGTAGGAAGATTTTATATTGCTATCATACCATTGGAAATTTACGCTGAACACACTATTAATCATAGATACTTCCTACTTTTTACAACTACAAAGCTGTGTCTTTTAATAGAGCAAAACTTTCCACTTTTGTTCCCAAATTAAAGAAACTTTCCTTCCCTGGTATTTATACTCAAATTAAATGGGAGTGAAGTGGTTAACATGTAGCGCTGCTACGCAGGTGATCCGGGCTTGATTTCTAGATAGGGTACAGACGGTGGTTAGCGTCTGAGGAAATCATGACCTCACCACACCAAGATGTAAAATTGGTACCAGTAAACATTAGCAGGAAAGGTTCAAGTATGTCAGTCCTGAATGGAATGTAGAGGGCCTTTGTTCTCATCCCTTCAGTTTGATGTTTCATACCAAGGTTGGGTGAGATTCCTGCTGGGAAGGTTGTAAACCGCAGTTGAAGTACATGTACAACGTTCGCGAAATGTGAGTTATCAAGAATACCCTGTATGCGTGAATTTTAGCTTTAGTGTTAAGACATCAATGTGTAGTATTACTGTGTAGTGCTGTAGATACAACGTTAATTAGTATTGATTCGTGCAGAAGTATAAACGACACTTATTGACAGGGTGTGGCCACACTACATCATGCTACATCACGTTCAAATCAGTAGAGACGTCAAGCTTCACGTTAATACAGTAAACATCGTGTGAAAAGTAAATCTGCGTCATCCGAAACCAAATTTCTGTCAGACAATTGACGCTTTATGTTCAAGTTTATCTGTGTGAAACGTAAATGATTTTCATGCAAAACAGGTTTTACGTTTCACACAATGTCCACTGTACGTTTTACCAGGATGCGAGACGCGCCGGCTTAGGAGCACCCTGCGTTCCCAGGCCATGTCTGGGGAACGCGCCGTCTCTAAGCGGCGCTCCCCAGCTCCCTTTCAATTCTTTACTTTTAACTTTCAATTCTTTACTTTTAACGCTAATTAAAATTTGATAGATCGCTTTTGATCCCAGGGGTCATTGTTGAGACCAGGGATGAAACACGATCAGAGCGTGCATTGGCCATGGCTGGGGAGCGCCCCTTAGTGCAGCGCGTTCCTGAGGCAGGGTCGTGTTTGAGACTGTTACAACGTCATATTCTACATCATGAGAAGCAGAACGTGAAATTCCTACCAGTTTGAGAACAAATGGTAGAATTTTCCAAATTTATAGATTTTCACCAGTATATGCGGCAAATTGAAGATTTGAATTTGAATGGTTCGAATCAAGCATGATGCCTGTGCCCAATGTTTGGAAAAGTATGCTAGAAGTGTGACTGACTAGCTGCTAACACCCATGTACAGTGTATGCTCTAACTGAGCAGATACCGGATGCAAATCAGTGTCTCTAAGGATAATAGTTCCCAATATTTGAAAAAGTATGTAAGAAATGTGGCTTGCTTGCTGGCTGCTTACACCCATGTACAGTACAATTGAGCAGATACCAGGTGCAAATCACAAGTGACTCTAATGAGTTTAAGTAAGTAAGCACACGGTCAACAGATCCACCCTGGCATTGAATGGGTAGGGTCACTCCAAGCCCAAATCAGAGGGTACCAGTGGCCCCATAAAATTTACCTTGGTCCACCATAAGTGTATAAGTGTTTTAACGAAGGGTGAATGCAAGGGCACTAATCCAGTCAATATCTGGTTGTACGCAGAACTTAACATTTCCCGAGTGACTCGGGCTAGATTTAATGCGAATTTCTTGCTAACGTCAAGTTGTATAACGCTAGTTTTCTATGTTATGTAATGTAATTTTTGCATAAAACGAGTTACACGTTATCGCAGTTATCACCATGGTAACGTTTACCTGCAGCTCAATCACTTGTTTGTAATGAACCAATTATTCAACATTAAACAATTGCATAGCCAGGTATACACCAGCAAATTGCACAGCATCCGTAGTTGTTCTTTGTAAACAAGCAATTAAGCAATGGTATGTCAATGCGTTAGGTATTATACTACTTAGTGTATACAATATAATTTGATAGCGTATATTTGCTGCCTGGAGAGCAGGCAATTAAGTGATGAGTTAACATGCACAAACGTCATAACGTTGCGTCATTAAGTTCGTCACTCAGACATCTGACGTAACTTTACGTCTTCAGATGATTGTAATGCAAGGACTCTAAGCAGCTCTATGCAATTGCTTTTTAATGAGAAAATTCTCTATTTCTATTTGCAGTTTCATGGAATTGACGAAAGCCTGAGGGTTACACGGGAGTCTACGAAGTAAGACAGGTATGTACTTTTTTTATATGTTTTAAGGCAATTTCAAGAAATCCCACATTTCAATAAATACACGTGGACTTAAAAAAACAGGAGTCACTGTTATTCCTGTTTCTAACTCGGGTTGACTTTGCCCATGGCTTTTAAGGACAAATCTCTTGCTTACCAAAACTCACACGCTGTGATCCTCAGAGTTGCTTCAGTAGGGGCTCTGTATACGGCTGTTAGCAGGCAGCCCGCAAGCATTTTTCGAAAGTATAGCTTGGTAAACAAGTAAATTAAAATCAAAACAATTATTTACTTTGGAATAAACACTACACAATGTGATTTTTCTGTGGAAAAAAGAACAGACTTTTGTGAGCATCTAAAACTTGACTTTATGTCAGAGCGCTTCTGCTTCTTTCAAGGAAATAAGATAATTATTCCGAAAACAAAATTGGTATTCCAATATAAATGCTTTACTTGAATTGCCGAACTAACAGAAATTTTTCAAATACGATTGAAGAAAAATCGAGGAGAAAACCTGTCGGCTACCAAGCTTCATGCCGCCATTTTGTCTGTCATGTGACGTCCAACTGTCCAACTGGGGTTTGGCACCTTGCCAGGGAAGTCAACGCAAAAATCTCGTGAAAACAGATAGCTGAATGCCCGATAGAGGGTATTCAGCTCAACAAACCAGCTTGATCTCTATTGGTTACAATAAAATCTGCTTTTGGCGTACTGTTCACTGGGCGAACTAGTATCATCCACAAGAACTATTTCCCTTTAGAAATTGGGAGTTGCCATGGCGCGATGCCATGACTTCACTAGAGGTTTTTCCAAATTCAATGTCCACCTAATCAACCTAATAAGATAAGAACTATACCAATACCATTTTTGGTGTGTCTACCATTTATGGTATGCCAGTGATACCAGTTTTGATAGGTGTAGTGTACTGATGTTAATACATTTAACCAAAAACAATTCACTTACCAAAACAAGGGCAATACCATCTAATTGCAATTGCAGAACAATGAACAGCATGTTATACATCAATTAATCTATCGCAGTAATTTGCCAAATTAGGTGAACAAGGACAATTAGTCAAGGGAATTTTAATTTGGAAAAACCTTCAATGTATTCGTTCTCTGCCATGTCTCATAATTCAAGGCTGGGTTTGTGTTTGAATAGCGATTGATTTTCTCGGTAACGAAGTAGTAATTAGTGCAGACTGCCTCATTACTGTTCTACCCTATTTACCTGAATTAGAGCATCTTCTCTAACTGATGCCATTTTTCCTCAACACTTAAGAACGTATTAAAAACGTCAGACTAGTAGCGACATGAAATGGATGAAATTCCTGTCAGTTTGGAACAATATCACATTAAAAGTACAGCGTGGAATTCTTTAGTTCTCCTTTTATTCTATACGGTTCCAAAGTAATAGGAATTTCAGGAGCTGACCCGCTCTTGATTTTTTAGACAAAATTAATCCAGCGATATTTTGGTTTAACACCTATTACACATATTGGTGTTGCACGTTACACAAAAAGTTTTATAATCATAAGATTTAAGATGTCAATTTATGCATAACTGTCATATTTGACCACAATTTAATTTAATTTTTTTTATGTTTCTACAGAGGATGAAATTCCTATCACTTTTAGAACAAAAACACGTCAAAGCAAAGTGTCGAAATATGTTTTTTTCTGTCTTTTTGTTCTGTATGCTTCCAAAATGATAGAAATTTCAGTAGTTGATAGAAACGCCCCATCAAAATTTGATCTTGGGACCGAGTGCCTCAGTTCAGGGTGAATACGGGTATTTAACCGTCAGTGGCGTAGTCTCCTCTCGACCTTACGGTCTTCTGACTAGCCATTCTGTAAATGGTGCACCACAGTTGAATACCCGTTTATTAGTCCAAAACAGTTAACTTTTTGACTAGACTGATGCACCTGTGTGGGAATATCAAGCACATGCAATTTCCCGTTCCATGTAAACAGGCCATGCAGCGGCCTGGAAGATGGCAGCCGTTTCTAAGCCATTATTGACATTTGTCGATAATGCTGACCTCTAGGCTATCAGTGGCGTGTTTTGATGCAGTGAATGTATAGCCTCTGTGTGTTTTCATAACCTGTGCGCCTTAATACGTTCTCATTAACCAAGATTGAAAATTACAAAAAATTATCATTTTCATAATGAGAGAGGCAATGGTGTAAATGTTTTATCATTTGTGTGTCAGCCGGCAAACATAAGCGTGAAGGTCTTATTACTAAAATAGTTATCCGTTCACACCCGCCATTATCCGCAGTAGAAAACAACGTGTAAGCGACGAAAATACTCGTAGGCTACACATTTATGAGCCAAACTTTTGTTAGTATTCACTTTATTCCCCAAATAGAAGCCCAGAGCTAAAAAAAAAACCCCAAAACACTTGGAAATCCAGTACCAGTGAGCGGGATGTTTTAATGCAGTAGGTAATGAAGTAGCATATTTGTTCTAGTACGAGTGTAGTGGAATGTGACTATCCCACTACTTTCCACAATTACAGTAAAATTTGTCTAGGGCGAACCTTCTTTTGTAAGAACTAAAGGCAATTGACGAACTAATTTCCTTTCACCAAATTAGTCTTTACTCTAATTTCACACTATTCATTTTTGGCCTAAAAATTTAGGTAAATTAGCCTAAATTGTTTTCAATTATTAGTAAAATAATAGGTCAATTACTAAAATCGGTGATTTTTAAGTAACCAATTTTAGTTTGCTAACCAGTAATGGTATAAAATTATTTGATTATTTAGGCAAATTTGCATAAAATTTTAACAAAGACGAATTTCGAAAAACTAGACTGTTTTGGGCGAACTCACTGTCATCCCCGAGCCATTCATCTTGCACAGTGGCGGACCCAGGATTTGTCAACTTGCCAAGTGCTGATATTTGCCGTGAGCAACTGTTCACATGGGCGGTTGGGTGAGTTCTCTGCAAGTTGTAAACCACTGCTGAAACCTTTCGGTTCAAGAGGCAATATATATCAAGTTAATAAATTAGAAGCTAGACTAATACTAATGTCAAATTAAATTTCCTAATTCATATTGATACTGCCTTCTATTTACGGATTCCTACCTAGGAAGTGCTGACTCTATTTTATCAACCTTAATGCCCTGAACAGGGGCGGATCCAGGATTTCCCGTTGGGGGGGGGGGGGCGCCCGGCCCGTTGGCGGGGGGTGCCACCCCTATTTTCACCCAAAATTTAGCGGAAAGTGCATGAAAACAAAGAAAATTTGGGCTGTTGGGGGGTCGCGTGCCAGCGGCACCCCCCTAGATCTGCCAATGCTGAACCAAAATGTAAACAAATGCATGACCTGGATATAGTGCAAGTAGCGAGGAAAATAAAGATAATTACCGGCAAAATGATACGGAGCGAAAACGTGTTCTTCTTCAAAATCCCGGCGGAAGCACATTTACCCATGCGCACTACACACGTAGCATCAGTATTTTCTTTACACACTTTTTGCTCGGTTGGAAGATTAACTAAGATAACATACTTTAAACGAAACACTTGATTGGAAAACATACAACCTGCAACT